>CANXYC010186993.1:0-12914 GCA_948193065.1 Aleurites moluccanus
AATTTAATCAAGCCTAAACTAATACCATATGGTTGCACACACTTGATAACTCTATATTATAAAGGAAATGACCAAATTACCCTTAGTGCAATCGAAACACCGAAATCGCGTAACGTGCCGATACCGATTTTTCGACCGGGATTATTTCTTAAACAAATTCTCAAATAATTAAAATAAGGCCATTTTCAAGTCTTTAAATTATTTCCTCTCTTTAAATATGACATTAAATCCATAAAATTCCGACGGACGAAAAATGACCATTTTGCCCCCAGTTCACCAAAAACTCAAAATTTGCCGATAATGTCCTAGCATCCTCTAAACCATTTCTATGCCTAGAACTAATTCAAATAACATGCATAAATACATATTAACATCATAATATAAAGAAAACAAAATGCTCCCCCCGAAGATCTCAATTAAGGATAGATTAAAACTAGGCTGAGGTGTTACACCAATTCCACCAATTTCCACCAAATAGCCAAAATAGGATACTTTGGAATTCACTTTTGTCCAAACTCAAATCTAGATCAATTTATCTATCAATTAGTTATCCATTCACATCCAATTAGCTAATTCTAACATCAATTAACAAAACCTAATACTAATTCAACAAATCACATCTTACAACTTCAAATTAAGCAACCTAATTAGGGATTTCAATCAATTTGGATAAATTACTGCAAATTAACTACAAACCCATTCAATTGAACCTAAATAACATCTAAATAATCAATCAAACTTAACAAATAAATTATTTACCTCAATCATACCAAAGTGGCCGAAATCTTCAAGCAATTCCTCCTTGGAATCCTTTGCTCCTTTCTACAAATTAAAGATAGAAATGGATGAAGCTAAGTGAAAATTCAATTTTTTTTTTATCAAATTTCAATGGATTTGGTTAAGAATTGAAGAAGAAAAATGGAGAAGAAGAAAGGAAATGAGGTTCGGCCATGCCAAAGGAAAAGAAGAAAATGATGAACAAATATTCCAAAGCAAAATAAATAGAAAAATCATAATGTACAATTACAACTAACTCCCCGAACTTTCATTCATTACACTTTGGTCTAAAATATTCTGTAATTTATTCTGTCAATTCTGTCTGAAATTAGATATCAGGGTGGGGAGTTAATAGACTTATTTTAATTTATACTTATTTATAAAAATAATTCTGGAATAATTCTGTAACCCCGACCAACCACTTTCCACTATTCGCCTTAAACTTCCATTTATTTATAAAAATGTCATTACTTACTTTTTCAGTGTTCCTAAATGATTTTCATTTCTTTATTTTTACCAAAATTAAACATAAATTATGGTCATCTCTTACCCCTAGATCAACTTCAGAAATTTCTCCGTTGACCGGACTGCTAATTTCTCGGCAGTGTTCCTGACACCGCCGCTTTTCGAAAAAGTTATAAGTTCGCTTTCTAACTGTGTCTCTAAAATTATTTCCCATCAATTTAAGACTAATGAATCACATACTGAGAATTAATTCATGCATGATAGTTAGAAATTTATAGGGTATTACAATTTTGGATTGCCTTCATATACGAACTGCCTATCTTTTGCTATAATTGTGGTATTATAGGCCATAATTATATAGAATGTGAGGCAGAAGCTAATGATGATGGAGACCAAGCACAATATGGTGAATGGTTGCATGCATCCCCCATGAAAGGCTTTAGGCCATGCAATGTTAGAGACAGAGAGCAGGAGGCCAAGTGTATGGCGGAACTCTGTGGCAGGCTATACAGTTGAGGGGGTGGTTGAGCACATCAAGAGCTTTCACTTACATGGAAACAAAAGTGGGCCTATTGGTACCGATCCAAAATTCTCCCAAGCCCAAAATTTTAGACAATCATCCACCTATTAATCACCTAAGTTGCCCAGTTACTGCAAATCCATAAAATGACCAGCTTAGTCCACATACTGAGTTAGTTTGCAACGTAGCCAACCCACAATGTACTATGATCTCACCACCCTTTGCACTAAAAAAATTTAAAGATTAGCTCGCCAGAAGCCATCTTTAAAAGCAAGTGATGACTCAATACTTATTTCAATGAGCAAGCGTATTTTAGCACTTGAAAAGCTCTGGGTTTAAATTGAAAATATTTTAAGAAATGGGTAGAATTGAAAAGGTTAAGGACGCAATTGAAAGATTTTAGACTTAATTGAAAAATATTTTAAAATTAGAGACTGAAATAAAATTTTATAATCATAATTTGATCCCTTTGTATAAGGAAAAATTTTATTTTAGTCCTTAGAATTAAAAAAGTAATAATTTGACCCCTGCACCCTTAGCTGAGCAAATAAAGTGCACGACCTCCTGTGGGACCCTAGCAAGGGGGCAATACTACCCTGCGCTCCCTTACTTCTTTAGACTATCTAAAAATTATTTTTTTTGAATATTTTTTAATTTAAATCTCCCTAAATCCCCTCAACTAAGTACGATTTGGTTTGAAATTAAATCAAAATTGAACCAATTCAAACCAAAATTGAACTAATTCAAATTGAAACCGTCTTTAAATCGAAATCAAACCATGACTGTAAGATTCAGTTATGATTCTCATAACTATAATACTGAATTTGAACCGATAGTTCGATTCAATTCAAACCAAAAAAAGAGAGTAAAAGTTGATTTGATGGTTGGCTCCACTTCAGCCTACAATGCAGGTCTATTTAGGCTCATGCAAGTTGTTGTTTGGGCCAATAGTAACATACATTTCTTTCTTCTTCTTTTATTACTTTTTTTATTTTTATTTTTTTCTAATTTACTAAATTAACCTAATTAACAGTAATAAAAAAGTCAGTTTTTAAGAGTATTTTAGAAAGAAAAGAAATAAGAATGCATATAAATATTAAATTTTAATATTTACTTCATTCATAATCTTTCAATTTCTCTCAATTTCTATTAATATCTCTCAAATTTAATTTCTCAATTAGTCTCTAAATTCTCAATTAATTTATTTTTATTATCTCTTAATCTCAATTTCTTAATTACCATCCAAATTCTTATTTAATTTATTTTTATTATCTCTTAATTATTCTAATTTTTATTCTATAATTCTATTAGCATTATTAAGTTTTTCACTTTATATTTTTATATCCAAAAATTCTATAATGATAAGTAGAAATTCAAATATCAACAAAATAAGGGTTTAATTGGTGAATCCATTAATCCCTATTTTCATAAAAATTAGAAATTTGATGTTGATGTTGATGACCAAATCAACATAAATCCTATTATTTGGGAGTATATATCCACACAAGTCATTTTTTTTAAAAAATTTATACATTTTTTAATAAATTTGGTTCCCAACCATATTGAATCAGAATTGAAACCAAAATTGAAATTGTAATCAGAACTGTCTCGAAACTGAAAATTCTTAAACCAAATTAAAACCACCTTTTAAGATTGTAGTTCTGATTTATTTAATTTCGAAACCAAAACTGACGGTTTTAAAACTGAAGCCGGCGATTCTAAAACTATGATCATGCCTACCTTCAACCCCTTAGAATGTGATAAGTTGAGATAAGGGAGATTAGGGGGATTGATTTCAAAAAGATTTTTTTTAATTAAATTTTGAATCAAGGAAATATTTTTTTAGAATTAATTAACAAAAGCTATTTAAAGAAAAGGTCGAACTGATTATGGATCTTCTTCTTCCTCTCTTCTAAAAACCTGACAGAAACCAAAGAATAAAGAAAAAAATAAGACTCCAAAAAACATAAAAAATTACTAAAAATCTACTGTGATTCATCTTTCAAGAAGAGAAAAGGTAAACTAAGTTCTTGAGGATTGAAGAACTAAAACCTATGATGCTAAAAATGATATGTTGATTCATTTTTTATTCAGCTAATTCGAGGAGGATAGGTTTCAATTATTAGTTTCAAATTATATGTTTTTGTTATTTCATTGCTTAATTATCCCTTTATTGATACTAACCTACTGTAGAAATAGAAATTTTAATTTCTATAAATGACCCATAAATATTATTTAGTAATTAAATAAATAAAAAATAATTTCACTAAATAATTCTATTTTTGAGGGGCCAATTAAATCTCGCCACATAAGTTAAGTGTAAATAATACACTTTCCCCCATATTTTCTATAAATAGAGGGTTCCAAAACTTATTTGGGATATAGAGAGAAGACAAGTCTAAAAACTCTGAAACTCTAACAAGCCAAAACTCTAAGGTCAAAAGAACTTCTACATTTAAGCAATTGGACTATCATGTTTTCTACAAATCAAGTCATCAAATCACAAGTCTTTAACAACGCTTTTGTCCTTCATTGAAGATTCAACCTAACTTCTTCAACAAATCGAAAAAGAAATTTCTACCAATTCAAGAACAAGCTACACCAAGACCTTGAATCACACTTGTCATGGAGGAAATAATCAAAGTATTGGATTTTTTTGTTGTAAGAATTCTTTTATTAGAGATTGTACCCCATTCCTTGATTAAATTAATAAAATTTGATATTTGTCGCTCTTTTCTTGTTCCTGGATTTTTGGACATGAAATTCGTAAGTACAAATTATTGGCACACCAAGTGAGACATCCATCTTTTTCTTTTAAATTAAAAAAAATCAACTTCCATGGCTCCAAAGAAGAATAACTTCAATCCCAAGGTTGCTCAGACCACACCTATTTGTTTGGACATCTGGTCAACTATTGATGATAGCCCTGGAGCTTCGGTGAAGACAAAAGCTATCAAGGATGTCTATGCTTGGACAAAACCTTTGCTTGAGCAAATCTTTGTGTCTCTGCAAGCTGCACAAAAAGACAAGGCAATTGAGTCACCATTACTTGTCACAAGTCCATAAAAAACAAGCAAGGACACAAAAGGAAATTTTCCTCGCACATTTGAGCCATCCAACAATCATTCTGGTACTATGAATGTCATGATGACAAACACAGCCTCTTTGAAAGAACAAGTTGCTAATATGACCAGACTCCTTGAAGGCCTTGCTAATTCCATGAAAGAAAAGGATGAGAAGATCGCCTTTCTGATGAGTAAGGTTACAGGTAAGACAATTGTAGCAGTTCAACTACCAAACAATCAACACCAATTACAAGAGGGGGAGGAAAAATCTGCAACAAGAGACTTACAAGTTGTTGATGATGGCTTAATTCTTGCTAATCAATTGAAAGAGCTTATTAAGAAAGCTATCAAAGATTAAGTGGAAGGCATTACTGAACCTTCCTACACATATGCTAAGCCATATACTTAGTGGATTGATCTTATAAGAATGCCTGAAAACTATCAACCACCTAAATTAGAATAGTTTGATGGTAAAGGCAACCTAAGGCAACATATGGCTCACTTTGTGGAAGCTTGCAACAACACTGGTACTAATGGTGACCTTATGGTCAAACAATTCGTGCGGTCATTGAAAGGAAATTCTTTCGATTGATACACAGATTTGGAATTGGGTTCAATTAATAGTTAGGAGTAGTTAGGAGCGAATTCCTCTATCATTTTCTACAACACCCGTCGAATTGTTAGTATGATAGAGCTAACTAATACCCGTCAATAGAAAGGATGAGATTGTTATCGATTATATCCATAGATGGAGAAATCTCAGCCTTAATTGCAAGGGTCATCTCTCTGAAACCTCTACTCTTGATATGTACATCCAAGGCATGCATTGGGCTTTATGTTATATTCTTCAAGGTATCAAGCCTAAGACTTTCAAAGATTGGCTATGCATGCCCATGAAATGGAGCTTAGCATTGCCTCATATAGTGTTCAAAATCCACCTATGCAAGAGCCGAGAAAATTTTAGGGTAATGATGTACGCAAAGGGAGCAAAACTCTGAGCAAAGTATACGCTAAACAATTGATGGCTGTTAGCATTGCTCCAATCAAGCTTGCTATAAAAGTCTGAGAAAACTCAAGAGAACAAATCTTCTATGCAAGGCCAAGGTAGGAGAAAAAAGTATGCTAAAGGAGAGGTGAGAAAATGAGTACCTTTTCCTTGATTCTGACATACCAAAAATGTTAGAAGACTTACTACAGACCAATCTCATTGAATTGCCTGACATGAAGTGTCACGAAGAGGCCAATAAAGTGGATGACCTAAAATACTGCAAGTATCATCTCTTGATTAGTCATCCAATTCAACAATGTTTCGTTTTAAAAGGCAAAATTATGTAGTTGCATGAAAAAGGAGAGATTGTCTTTGATGATGAAAATGCATCTTCTAACATGACAACTATAGCACTTATAAGTTCTTATACTAAGTCACCCATGGTACCAATTCTACTGTCAATGGATCCATGTTCAGATTCATTCACATGGAAACAATCACCAAATAAGGATGTATCATACTTTATTGGGGGCATTGAGCCTACTAGTGAGAAAGATGAAGATGAATCTGAAAGGGAATGGATTTTGGTTACTTGACAAAGGGGAAGGAAGCGAAGTGCCGGTTTCCCAAAATCAACACTAGTTAGAGTCAAAATTATAAGAAAAGAAACAAAAAGTGTATTTCCTAGGAAAAAGATGAAGAAGCTCACCATGTGGTCCACAAAGATTTTCCTTCTCGAAAGCCAAGAAGGCCAAAAACTTTGGGAGAATTCTTGCGAAGAAGGTTTATTGAACATTATGATATTAGTTTCTTTTGTTACCACATCAATGAGTTAGAGGACTTGAATGAACATAAAGTCAATGAGGAGAACAAACATTGTCATCAGAACTCTTGCATCATGGAGATTAGTTTCTCTGATGAGGAGTTGCTGCTGGGATCAAAGTTGCATAATCGTCCACTCTTTATTAAAGGTTATGTTCATGAAAAGAAAATCAATAGAATATTGGTGGATGATAGCTCAACTGTCAATATACTTCCATTAAAAACCTTAAAGGAATTGGATATACCTGGAGATGAGTTGATGCAAAGTAAATTAATGATTCAAAGTTTTAATCAAGGAGGCCAAAGAGCTATTGGTAAAATTGGACTTTTCTTGCTTATGGATGATATGAAATCAAATGTATTGTTTCATATGATTGATGCCAAGAAAACTTATAATATTCTTTTAGGAAGGCCGTGGATCCATGAAAATGGTGTTGTCTTTTCTACTTTACACCAATGCTTCAAATATTATCGAGATGTGCAAATAAAAAGAGTTGATGCTGATTTCAGTCCTTTCAGTATAGCTGAGTCCCATTTTACGGATGCTAAGTTTTATGTCGAATCAACTTAGTGAAAGAGGACCCATCTTCTAAGGATAGAAAGAGCATATAAAAGCAAAAAGAGACACAAAATCCTTTTAGGGATGCATGTGAAGGAAAATCTATGAAAGAAGAGGAAGGAAGGGCTAAGGTGGATATTGGTATAAGTAATACTTCACCATCTATATCTATGCTTCGTCTCACCTCTACATCAAAAGGCACAAAGAATAAGTCTGTAATAGTAACATGACCTGACCCTACTAAGCACATAACCGACATTAAGGAACAGAAAAGCATAAGGTTTCTGAAATTCGTAGTAAGCCTAACTTACCACTAAACGATAAAACTACGATATGACAATTGTAACTGTCACTAACAAGGACTATGAGCCCACCTGTCAACCAAATCTCTCTAATTTAACATCATTACTTAGCCACTTAGGGATGACATCATATACTTAACATCATTAATTAAAGATTTCTGATTAACAGAGTAACAATAGAATTACAGCCATAATTCTAGCACTAAATATAACAATGCGGAGCTATATAGATTTTAATACAATGAATATGAATTAATTACATAATAAAATGAAATAATTCTACTGCTTGAGGAGTAGAAGGCATGAATATTCAACTAAAAAGCCTAATGAAATAATTCTACCACCACATGGCAATCTCTTATTGGTCATATTTATTTATTATTATTTTTTTTGAAAATATATAGAAAATTCATTTTAAGTCCAAAAATTATAAATAAATAGTCAATAAATTTCTTATAAAGTGTACTTTATTTTAACATATTAAAATTTAAAAAATTATATCTTTCTATTTTAATAAAAATTCTTTAAATATAATTTAATTTCCAAAAATTCTTAAAATAATAATAATAACAATTAAAATAATTTATTTAATTAAATGAATGAGTATAAAAATTAAATTATTAAATAACACATAATAATATGACACTAATTAAAATTAATTTTGAAAAAATTATATTTTCCTTTTACTTTTAAATATTTATTTCTTTAAAATATAATAAATCTCAAAAATTCTTTTATATTCATAATGTTAATTAAATATTCATAAAATAATTATTATTTATAAATAGAATATGATTTTTAAAAATATTTCAAAAATATGGGTATTATAATTCTTTCCCCCTTAATAAAATCATCTTCGAATTTTCATACTAACACACGATTCACTTATTTTAATCCTATTCATCATACTTCCACTGTGCACTCTGATATACTACCTTAAAATCTTTAACTAATACTTACAGGATAACTAATCCGTCAACCCTTAAACTTCACTATATATGCTAACTCTTACCAAATTCCATAGATTTCGTAATTTAACTTCCTTTTTCTCAATTTAAATAGTTTATCCCTAAATAAATTCTTAAGTCTATATATTGAATACCGATTACTTTTTACTAATTTACATATTAATCTCAATCAATATTTGATTCCTTAGTTCAACACTATTCTTCATATATATGTCACGTTCCGATTTCAGAACATGACGGTCCTAGGATGCGGGAGATGCCAGAGACGACCGGTACTTGTAGAACCCAGTATCATATACTAATAACAATTACTATCAATTTATTAATCAATTACTTAGTTACTATTCATTCTGAAATTCTATAATCTGTCTGTAATTCATGCTACAATTGGCTATAACTGTCACGACCCGACCCCATTGGGCACGTAACTGACACTAGGGAACGGGAAAGCATAAGACTTCCGGAATCCGTAGTAAGACTGACTGACAATAGAAACTCAAAACTTAACATCATTACTTAACCATTCAGGGCTCACATCATGCATTTAACATCAATTTAAATTTTTGCTTAACAGAACAACCAATAAAAATATAACCATAAATTTGACATTGAAAATAACAATGCGGAGCTCTATAGATTTTAACACAATGAACATAAAATAATTACATAATAAAGCAAAATAATTTCACTGCCTGAGAAATGAAAGGCAGTAATGCTCAACTTAAAAACTCAATCTCTGTAAGCTCAACCCGAAACCTGGAAAAATATTTGAACAGGGGTGAGCGTTTGACTCAATGAGCTGATATAAATTAATCTAACATGTAGGTCATTTATTAAATCTACATGAAATGTCACATCACATATAAGCACGCATAAACATACATAATAACCATAATGGAAAATGTCCGTGAAATCCAACCTCATTTATGTTTTTGTTTATCATAAATGGGGAGTCGACCCCCTCCCTTGGCTCTCTTAAATTCCAACTATGGGGCCACAGTGAGCTCAACTCAAACCAGACATCCTATACTATCTTATCCATGTCCAGGGGCTACGGTGAGATCAACTCGAACTAGGCAATCCCTGTAATAACATCATCATAAATCATGTTATGTCACGTTACATCATTGATGTTTTATGTGTTAGTGGTGGATTCCACATCACCCTATTTTCCATCGTAAACATAAACATACAATGTCATTCATCATCATCATTAACATCATATAATATGACATAAACATACATCATGCTACTAAATCTAATGCAATAATGATAGCTTATATACATATAAATATAATTCATTCATCAATGCTTACATGTTATGCTTAATGCAGAGTTAAATTAAATATATCAACTCACAACTTGGCGACTATTAACCAGTTAGCTCTTTTCGGAGCGCCTCCTGATGACAGTAAGGAATACATCTGAAATACATGTACCACATACGAGATTTATTAGAATAATACTCAAATACTGACTCAGAAATATAAAGAACGAATTTCGAGAATTTGCCGAAATTTTGGTAGAACCTCCCCTAAAATAGGACATAACCTCCAAAAAATAAAAACACTTCTAATAATCAGTCCATCGGCCCAAATCCAATACTATCAATCAATTGACCCCTCCTGGGTCTCCAACTCAGCAATAAAATATTTATAATTAACTTTATGTGCATTAATCATTTGATCCAAATAAATAATTAATTACTTATAGCAAATAAATAAACATTCCACTTCAAATCTAATATCTAATCGGTCTAATCCATCAATACCGATGCACCAATAATAATGGTAGTGAGTAATCCATTTACCAAACTTCAATAATTATCTTAATTTAATCTATTTATAAACTTAATTCAATTATCAACTTCATTAAATTACTCCTTAAATAAATTAACCTTTCAGTATCTAAATGCCATAAATATTGTCCATCTAATTTCCATAATAATTTTCATATCAATATAATAAATTCATCTTAATTTTTACATTCAATAAAGACACAATTCCTGATAATTCATTGCCCGAAAATTCTAAAATTAGCGCTAAACTCTATATTTTCCATAATTCTCATCCAAATAATTTCTGTAATAATTATAAATAATCTAAAATAATTTATCTTAATTTATCCATTCAAAATAAATACAGGTATTAAATTTTAACTGCCTAAATTCTCCAATACCAATATAAATATTCAACCATTTTCACAAATTTATCTCCAAATAATCTCCAAATAATTTATAAATAATTTTATAATAAATTTAAACCTATTTACTCAAAATTGACGAAAACCTACGCATGTCCCATAATTTTCAGTCCCGGCTTTGGTCTCCGATTGGGGCAAAATTGGTGTCATTGGAAATCCCATGAAAAATGGAGTTCAACAAAATTAGAGTCATCAGAATTGGGCGACCGAATTGGCCGAAATCCACCATTGAAGGTCCGGTGGTTCCATTTTTCGATCTCCTTTTTCGACAAACTTTAGGGGGTAATATGGGTACCAAAAGAAAGCTGGGATCAAGACAAAATAATAGGAACAAGAATCACTCAATTTGGAGTTCAAATGAGAGAGTTATGGCTAATTGAAATTTTTTGATAAACATGGTTATGGGAGCTATTTTAAACAGAAATAATTCCTTACCTGGTGGTCGGAATTGAGCAAGACCAGTGCCTATAAACTCTCCTCATAGCAGGCTATACGATGGTATAGGAGGTGTCGACCACCTCTCTCCGATTTGGCTGAAATCGGTGCCGGAAGTTGGACTACCGACCATCTCCTTCTCTTTTTCTTCTTCTTCTTCCTCTGCTTCTTCTCACGTTCCAGCAAAATTTAATCTACTGGCAGCCAATCCGAGGCTACCATGTGGCAGTCTCTGATTGGTCCTAATATATATATTTTTATTTTTATTTTTTAAAAATTTGTAGAAAATTCATTTTAAGTCCAAAAATTATAAATAAATAGTCAATAAATTCCTTATAAAATATACTTCATTTTAACATACTAAAACTTGAAAAATAATATTTTTATAATTTAATAAAAATTACTTAAATATAAATTTAATTTCCAAAAATTCGTAAAATGACAATAATAATAATTAAAACAATTTATTTAATTAAATAGCTGAGTAAAAAATTAAATTATTAAATAACACATAATAATATGACATTAATTAAAATTAAAAATTAATTTTTTTGACAAATATATTTCCCTTTTACTTTCAAATATTTATTTCTTTAAAATATAATAAACCCAAAAATTATTTTATATTCATAACTTTAATTAAATATTCATAAAATAATTATTATTTATAATCTATAATATAATTTTGAAAAATATTTCAAAAATATGGGTATTACAATTCTTTCCCCCTTAATAAAATTCGTCCTCGAATTTTCATACTAACACATGGTTCACTTAGTTTAGTCCTATTCATCATACTTCCACTGTACTACTTTGATATACTTCCTTAAATATTACTTTCCAAACTCATAATATTAGTTACAGTTCTTACACTCACTCCTCACTTATAACGTTCCTCAGATTATGATTATTTTCCTATATAATCACCTTTACTAATCATTTCAACTTATCTTTAAGAATCCATTATAATATAATTATCTCTTGTCAAATTCTATTAATGCCTTAATAATTCCATTTCTTATATAGATTTGCTTCATTCTCAAGTTGAAATTTCAAATCTTTAATTAATATCACCCATGATTTACTGTCTTTACCTCATATTAATTTTATGACTACATATTCTTTATATCATCTCGATTAATCATAATCTTAAATAATTTCTCAAATTTATATATTGAACACATTCTTTACTGACTTACATATTAACCTCAATCAATATCTGATTCCTTAGTTCAACATTATTCTTCATATATATATGACTTCGTTAACTATGAACTTTGATCCATTACTCATTTATTTCTTAATATTAACTTTTCACACTTTGAAACTCATTATTAAATCATCATTGTTCACTTACTAAAGACATTCCTTGATTTATGATCTGTCACACCCCAACTCCAGTGGTGCGACGGTCCTAGGGCAAAGGTAGGCTTAAGGCCACCATAAACCCTTAGAACTCCCATAACCTGAATCTCATATACATTCATATCAATATAATATCATGCTATATCATATTCATAATTCTTTCTTTACTATATCATTTCATAATAATATTCTCTTGTTCCTTACTGATCAAAAGATGCATCTCACATCACTAAGGAACAAGATTTCCCACAAGATATCAATTCATACATCAAAATATTACCATCCTTTAATGACTAACTACAGAGCTCTAGAGTATACTCCCATTACATATTATGTCATAATACCATTCAACGAATATACATAATTATATATCAAAAGAATTACAATGGAAGCTTCTTGGAATGAAAGAGTCAAGAAGCTTGATCTTCTCTGCTAGCTCCCTCACG
>CANXYC010187019.1:0-19741 GCA_948193065.1 Aleurites moluccanus
TACTAATTAATGATTTTATGTGAAGTAGCGAGAGTGGAAGCATAAAATTGGTTCGTGAAATTAATAGACCTAGGGAACGTGTTGCTTAGAGATAAGGACACTCCTTTGTGATCCTTGTAAGGGTTATCCAAAGAACTTAATAAGTTTATGTTAATGTCTTAAGATCACGAGAGTAGACTTAAGTTTAGCATAGATATTTGTAATTCGCCTTGAGAGAGGGTTTAACATAATTTTGGGAAACCTGGTCATTAATCCTAAATAATCGAATCTAATTAAGGAGAATGTCAAGATTAGATGATTGCCTATTGATGAAATCTTAACCCTGGTTTTTACAAATCATATTTTCTCTTTCAAATTTATTATCTTACTTTTATTTTTAACTTGTTTGCTAAAAATTCATCCAACCTTATTATTTTCCAAATAATAGCAATAATTAGGAGTGATTCATTGATATCCTCTTCCTTGTGGGAACGATACTTACTCATCATTATTACTTGCCACGCGACCTGTATACTTGCAGTACCGCAAATTCGCAACATCTGAAATGTTCATTGATTGATAAGAACATCTGTTATAAATAATTGTATTTTGAACCGAGTAGATGTTATTGTCAGAATGACTTCCCTGTGAGGGATAACTCATAGGACTGTGTACACCAGTGACTCGACTGATAGAGTCAAAGTATCAGGGTGCTTCCTAGAGAGGGCAAAGTTTCTCTAAGCATGTGTTAACACGAACATATGTACTTTGTATGGAGATCGTAATACTCCTATTCTGTTTACGGATGTCATTATATATATATATATATATATATATATATATATCTGTGATGTACCATTTCTTGTAGGTACTTCTGACCTCTGATTTATATCTATGATTCTGATTCTGATAAGCATATGACCTTTGATTATATATATTCTGATATTTGTAATATGAACTCCGTTTGTTATATATATGGATAAAGACAGCACTCCGAACTTTTAATCTGATTATGAACCTCAAGCATGATATATGCATAATTCATTGAGTTGAAGGCTCATCCTCCTTCTGTTGTAGTTTTCAAGTGTTAGAGTCATCAGTCCAGAGACCGAAAATAGAGCTTTTTGACTTCTTTCTCTAAGAAGTTATTTTAAAGTATAGATTTTATTCATTTTGGATATATTTTTGTTATTAATTGAGATGTAATCCTCTTAAAGCTCCATAATAGTTGAATGGTTGTAATATTCTTTTGGGTTATCACTTGTTTATTTTGGATAGACGACCTTATTTGCTTTTGATTCATGGTAAACAAGTTGATTATATTTTGATAGTTTTATCATAGGATGATATTATAGGTTGATGATGTTTATGATTGAATTTGTGGATGGCTATAGATATTGTTTTGTTTTGCCACAAGTTAGGTTGGTGTGTAGTGCAGGTTTTTGGGTGGCCTTAAGCCTACCCTTGCCCTAAGACCGTCGCATCTATGATTTTGGGATGTGACAAAATTGCATTAGAATTTTAAACTTCAATTCACCCCCCCCCCCCCCCCCTCCCCCTCGAAGGACTATTGCCATATTGGGATCACAATTGTTATAAGAACTTTTGCTCTAGTTTATTTAAAATCTAATGACTTTTAGAGCTTACAATTTGTTATTATAGCAGGCATTTCTACGTCCACTTCCACATTTGATAAAGGACAATGTTCTACAAGGCCACTACTATTTTGTGGTGTCAACTATAATCAATGGAAAGTGAGAATCCGAGTGCATATTTGTTCCAAAGGAACATAATTATGGAAAGTCATTGAGAAAGGACCGCTCATTCTAAAGGAAGATAACACAACAATACCCAAATTTGCTTCTAGTTATACGACTGAAGATAAGAGAAAATGTCAAACAATTTTAAGGTTATAGACTTGTTATTTTGTACTCTTAATGTTACAAAATTCAACCAGGTTTCGGCTTATGAGTCAACTAAAGAAATATGGGATGTTCTTAAAGTCACTCATGAAGGAACAAGTCAAAAACACCAAGATAAACATGCTCACGTCAAACTTTGAAAATTTCATCTTGAAAAAAGATGAAACTATTAGTGACATGTACAAAAAATTCACAACAATTGTGAATGACTTGAAGGGTCTTGACAAGGTGTTCATACAAAATGAGTTAATTACTAAGCTCTTGAGATTTTTACCGGTAAAATTTGATGCTAAAGTGGATGCCATAGAAGAGTCAAAAAATCTTAACAACATAACTCTTGAAGACTTTGTAAGAAATCTAATGACCTTTGAATTTAAGATTAGCCATAGAGAAGCCACAAGAGACAAAGAAGAAGAAAGAACTTCTAAGAAAGAGAAAGGAGTTACTTTGAAAGCAACTTTGGAAGAAAAAAATGACTCCTCTAGTGATGAGGATGAAGATGAGGAAATTGCCTTACTTTCAAAAAGGATTGGCAAATTTGTTGTAAAGAATAAATTCGAAAGAAAAGGCCTCAAAAAAAAAAAAAAGAATCAAAATGAGAAATCTGAAATAATATGTTATGAGTACAAGAAACTGAGTCACATGAAGATGGATTGCCCCAATCTCAAGCATAAGAAGAAGAAGAAGAAGAAGAAAGAAAGAAAATAGAAGAAATTTAGAAAAAGAAACAAGGCTAATGCAGTTTGGAGTGGTAGTGACACTTCAAGTGATGAAGATTCATTCGATGAGGAAGTTGAAGAAAAGATCAACCTTTGTTTTATAGTAATGGAAGATGAAGAAACATCAAGTAAAGACCATGAAGTAAACTTTTACTCTTATACTTTACTTGAATTAGAGGATGGTTTTAATGAGTTGATGGAAAACTTTTTATGTGTTTTAAAAGAAAACAAGATTTTAAAGAAAAATTTACTTAAATTGAAATTTGAAGTTGAGGAAACATATTCAAATGAAATTCTCTCTACTCAACTTGAAAGTTTAAAAAATGATTACTCGAAACTCTTATGTAAACATGAAAAAGTAAAGAGAGAACTTTTAAGTAAGTTCACACAAAGAAGCAAGACTCTTGAAAATATTATTGCTTCACAAAGAGCGGTTTTCGATAAGGCCGGATTAGGATTTCATACGAACTTGAAAGTCAAAAAGGTTAACACCTTCTTTGAAAAAAAAATTGACAAATCTTAAAAGGATGGCAAAATATAATTATTATAAATTCTTTGGTCATACAAAATTTAGATGCCCTATTAAATATAGGAGACCTAACTCCATCAAAAGGGTGTGGGTTCCTAAAGGATCAATCTCAGTTGGTAAGGATGTAAGATATCTAAAATATGCTAACATGTATGGACCCAAAGGAATTTGGGTACCAAAGAAGGAACAAATTAATTCTTTTTTTTTTTGTAGGTCCAAAAGACAATGAAAGATAGTTGGATAATGGATAATAAATGATCCAAGCACATGACCAGAGACAAATCTAAATTCATTGAGCTTAAGGCCAAGAATAAAAATATAAACTTTGGTGACAACTCCAAAGGCAAGGTCATTGATATTGACTCAATAGGTAACAATGATGTATCCATATCTAAAGTACTCTTTTTTAACAAATTAAAGTATAACTTATTAAGCATTAGTCAACTATGTGATGTTGGTTATAAAGTTATTTTTTATTCACTTGTGTGTGAAGTAATAGACATTAAAATAAATAAGATAGCTTTCATTAAATATCGCCAACATAAGATAGCTTTCATTAAATATTGCCAACATAATATCTATGTTGTGGACCTAAACAATACTTTTCATGGAAATCTTTGTTTATTTACATCAAAAAGTGAAGATTCATACTTATAGCATAAAAGATTAGGTCATTCTAGTATGAATGTAATCTCCAAACTTTCAAAAAGAGATTTGATTAATGACTTGCCAAAATTAGTTTTCGAAAATGAAAGTATTTGTGATGCTTTGCAAAATGCAAACATTCTATAAGTTCTTTTAAACCTAAAAATATTGTTTGAACTTTTAGACCACTTCAACTTTTACACATTGATCATTTTGGTCCAATTAGAACATCTAGTCTTGGTAGAAAATACTATTGTCTTGTTGTGGTTGATGATTATTCTAGATATACATGGGTACTTTTTCTTGTTCATAAATATGAAGCATTTCATGTATTCATTCCTCTCATAAAATCTTTGCAATCACAAAAAGGTTACATTATTTCTAGCATTAGAAGTGATCATGAAAAAAAAATTGAAATTTTCTATTATGAAATATATTTTAAAAAGCATAGCATAACACATAACTTTTTGGCACCTAAAACTCCTCAACAAAATGAAATTGTTGAAAGGAAGAATAGGTTGCTAATTGAAATGGCAAGAATCATACTTTATGAAAATAATTTGCCTAAATACTTTTGGGCTGAAGTGGTTAATATATCTTGCTACATTTTAAATCGAGCAATGATTAAGTCTATTCTTAAAAAGACTCCATATGATTTATAAAAGGGAAAAAAGCCTAATATTGCATATTTTCGTCCATTTAGATGTAAATATTTTATTTTGAATAATGACAAATAATTTTGGTAAGTTTGATGCTAAGTCTGACAAAGGTATATTTCTTGGTTACTCATTAAACTCTAAAGTTTATAGAGTCTTCAACAAAAAAAACTCTCTTAGTTGAAAATTTCATTCATGTTATATTTGATGAATTTCTTTCTAAGGTTGTTGATAGGGACAAACATGATTAAGCTATAGAAGAAATAATGGGAGATTTAACCTTGAAAGAAAGTGATGATCAAATTATGGACTTTGACAAGAAAGATGAGGACAATGAAGAATCTATATAACCTACTCATCAACAACAAGAATCAAACCATCCAAGCATAAGGAATTAGATCAAAGACACTCAAATCATTGGTGACCCAACTCAAGATGTAAGGACAAGATCAAAAGTCAACAATACTTATGAGTATGTAACCTTCCTCTCTCAAGTGGAACCAAATAGTATTAAAAAAACTCTTGAAGATAATCAATGGATCATAGCTATACAAGAAGAGCTCAATCAATTTGAGAGAAATGAAGTATGGACACTAGTTTCTAAACCACAAGATCATCCAATCGTTGACACAAAATGGGTATTTCGCAATAAATTAGATGAATCCAAAATTATGGTAAGAAATAAAGCAAGGTTAGTTACTAAAGGGTATTTACAAGAAGAAGTTATTGATTTTAACAAAACCTTTGCCCCCTTGTAACTAAATTAGAAGCAATTAGAATATTATTTGCTTATGCATGCTATAAAACTTTCAAACTTTTTCAAATAGATGTTAAGCTTTCTTAAATGGGTATATTCCTAGTTTTGAAAATGAGAAATACCCAAATCATGTTTTCAAATTCTCAAAAATACAATATGGTTTGAAACAAGCTCCAAAAGTTTGGTATGAAAGATTAAGTAATTTTCTCATTGAAAACAGTTTTTCTAAAGGAAAAGTTGATACTATTCTTTTTATAAAGTATAACAAGCAAGATATTATAATTGTTCAAATTTATGTTAATGAAATCATATTCGGCGCTATTAATAAATTGCTTTGCAAGGAATTTTCTAAATCTATGAAAGGTGAATTTGAGATGAGTATGATGGGAGAGCTTAACTTCTTCTTAGGACTTCAACTAAAGCAACTAAAACATGGAATATTTATCAATCAATCCAAATACACTAAAGAGTTGCTCAAAATATTTGGGATGGACAATACCAAGCCTCAACCTACTCCCATGAGTACCTTAATCAAAATGGAGGTT
Organism: Aleurites moluccanus; assembly: GCA_948193065.1. Lineage (NCBI taxonomy): Eukaryota > Viridiplantae > Streptophyta > Magnoliopsida > Malpighiales > Euphorbiaceae > Aleurites > Aleurites moluccanus. The sequence continues at coordinate 5,753 of CANXYC010187019.1, forward strand.
GATGAAAAAGGTGAAAATGTTGATTCTAAACTTTATAGAAGCATGATATGTTTTTTACTATACCTTACCACATCTAGACCAGACATTTTGTTTAGTGTTTGCATGTGTACACGTTTTCAATCCAATCCTAAAGAATCACATATTGCCGGAGTAAAAAAGAATCATGAGATACCTTATAGACACACTAAATTTATGTTTGCGGTATCATAAGGGTTCATCATTTGAACTATATGGCTACTCCAATGTCGATTATTGCGATTGTAGGATTGATCATAAAAGCAGTAGTAGCACTTGTCAATTTTTAGAAAATATGTTAGTGTCATGGTTTTTTAAAAAGCAAAATTCAGTTGCTTTGTCAACCATGGAAGCCGAGTATATGGCAGCCACGAGTTGTTGCATTCAACTTTTATGGATGAGAACTTAACTTGAAGATTTTGGACATTCTATTAATTGCATTCCAATAAAATATGACAACATCAGTGCCATTAATATTTCTAAAAATTCAATTAATCATTCACGTACCAAGCATATAGATATTAGACATCATTTTATTAGAGATCGTGTCAGCAAAAGACACATGAGCATTGAGTATGTGCATATAAAACAACAACTTGTTGATATCTTCACAAAACTATTGGATAAGGAAGCATTCTACTTCATTTGAAGAGAATTAGGTATGATTGATACCTCTTAGGTATAATCTTTTCAACTTCCTTGAATGAATGAATCAAATGGATGTTATATGATGCTTTTTGCTTGATGTGAATTGAATATTTGTGAAATATTGAGTCTTGAATGACAAAATACTTGTTATTGACGTTTAATGCATGTATGAATCATATTGGGCCAACAATGGACATTATTTGTGCAAATTAAGAATTAAATGATGGAATTTGCATAAATTTACATCATTTTAACTTCAATTTAAATCAATTGTTGCAAAAATAAATATTTAGCAAGCATGAAAAAGATTATAAATTATCCTTGCTTATTTTTTTTCAAACTCAAGCTCAATTCCCCTAAATGCTTGTTGTAACTCCCTTGAATTATCCTTAATGCCCGTTACCGTGAATTTTTGGAATTCATACAGAAACAATATTAAAGGTTGTTACTCTTTCATAACGTTTTTTACTCCTTCAAAAAATAATGGTTGTTACCTTATGTAACGCCCATTACTTTTCGAATCTATATAAGTGAGCGTCATTTTCAGAAACCCTAGCTTTTGAAATTTAAAAAATTCTCTCCACTATCTCTCTTTTTCTCTTGGTAAAATAATGTGTTTCCTCCTAAATTGTTCAACTAAATTTGATTCTAAATCTATTAAACATGCCAAAAACAAATAGTCCCAATGTCAAGAGGATAATCTAGCATGGATATGGGTGAAGCCTCTCAGCCTGCAGATGATCCAGTTAAGCTTTCGTATGGGCTATCTTTTGCTACAAAATGACTTAGTGATAGATTTCTGACTCTCATATCAAGAGGCCAATTGGTAAGTGTTCGCCTCTCAATTTTACTGATTTGATCACTTTGGGTATAAAGGACTCTGTCAAAGCTTATTGTGTGGACTTCTTTGGAGATGTTTTCTTCCCTACATTGACCAAAAACTTGCATTTAGACTTGGTTCATGAATACTTTACTACATTGAATGTTAATGATTTTGGGGAAATGACATTTTTACTTTGAAATACTATGAGGACTTAAAATATAAGGATTTAGGACCAATTTTCAAGATTAAAACTGATGGGCATGCAAATATTCTAGAAAATTGGGATCTGCATGCAATTTGGGCTGAATTGACTGGTATTGAGAAATATGATTCTAGATTTTCCAAGGCCTCCAATCTATTTGACTTCTCACTTAGAGTCTTCCATCGTTTTTTTACTTATTCTATATTTGCCAGAGGTGACAAAAATGGCAATGTAAGTAAGAAGGAATTATTTGTACTTTATTGCTTAAAAAGGGTAAAGGCTTTAATGTAGCTAGATAGTTAGTTGATGCTTTTTAAGGAAATGAGCCTAAAGAACAGAGGGAAGTTACTTTTGGGAATGTATGTGAGTGAATTGGCTATCCATTTCAAGGTTACTCCAAATTTGAAATATAAGGTCACATTGACTCCTTTAGATTATATTGACATGTCGATGTTCCATGATATGGGTATAGCCAAGAAAGTTGGTGAGTCGTATGTATTGGCTCTTGATGATGATGATACGCAGTCGACTGATAGCGTTGATACTATGTTTGATGATCAACTTGAGTTGGTTCCTCTTTCTGCACCAGAGACTGGCACTTCTGCTCCTCTTTCATTTGATCCTTTTCAGGCTCAACTGTTAGAACAGTACACCATACTTAATTCTTGACTAGACCGTATAGAGATTGCTTTGGTCGAAGAATTAGGAAAGATCAATTCCAAAACAATAGTTTTTCAGTGTACACAGTCAGATCTAAAGAAGTTTCTTACTCTTATCAGGAAAGGCTTGATTATTGGTGATGATCTCTTTGATTCCTCCTACTCCATCTGTTCCTCCTACCTCTCACGATACATCCTAACTTAATGATGAGCTATGGACATTTATAGTTTTATATATATATATATATATATATATATATATATATATGCTTATTACTTATAGTTTTTGCTACATTTTAGTACAATAGTAGTTTTATCTTATGTATAGCCTATATATATTTTGGATGATTGATTGACCAATTGGATTTTTTTTGTTATATTTTGGCTACTATACATTGTTGGATGATGAGTCAGACAGCTATGGAATAAGGAGATCCCGATGGTTAAAGTGCTCTGGAGGAACCAGTCTATGGAGGAGTGCACTTGGGAGAGTGAGCAGGAGATGAGCAGCAGATATCCATTCCTGTTCCAGCAGTAAGGTATATATCTATTTAAATTCGAGGACGAATTTATTTGTAGGGGGGTAGAATGTAATACCCTATAAATTCCTATCTCACATGCATGATTTAGTTCTCAGTATGTGGTTCATAAGTCTTGAAATGATGGGAAATAATTTTAGAGACACAGTTAGAAAGCAAACTTATTAGTTTTTTGGAAAGCGGCAGTGTTCCTGAAATTAGCAGTCCGATCAACAGAAAAATTTCTGAAGTTGACCTGGGGGTAAAAGATCACCATAATTCATGTGTAATTTTGGTAAAAAGAAAGAAGTGAAAATCATTTAGGAACACTGAAAAAAGTAACCAATGACAAAATTATAAATATTAGGAAATTTAAGGTAAATTGTGGAAATTGATCCGTCGGAGTTACAGAATGACTCTGGAACCATTTTTATAAATAAGTATAAATTAAAATAAGCTTATTGACTTCCCACTTTAAAATCCAAATCCTGACAGAATTGTCAGAATAAATTATAAAAGATTTTTGGACCAAAGTGTGATATATGGAAGTTTGAGGAATTAGTTGTAATTTGCCATATGATTTTTCTATTTAATCAACACTTAGACAAAAATGGCTTCATATTCTTCTTTTGTTCTTGGTTGGCCGAACCTTCCTTTCCCCATTTTCTCCCTCATTTCTTCTTCATTCTTTATCAATTTTTTAAGCAAATCATAGAAAAATTAAGCCTAAACCTAGTTTTATCTATTTTCATCATCAATTTGCAAGAAGGAGCAAAGAAAACCAAGGGAGGTTGGAAACAACATTTCGGATGGATCATCCAAGTTAAGGTAACCAATTAGTTTGTTTGATTTTATGGTTCATTTAAATGATTTAGGAGTTGAATTTGATGGGTATGGTGTTAGATTGCATCAATTGATGCAAATTTATAGAAATGCCTAATTTTCTTAGCTAAATTAAAGTTGTAAGAAAGGGTTTAATGATTTAATGTTAGATTATGTTAATTGATATTAGAATATGTTAATTGGATGTAAATAGGTAACTAATTAGTGATTAATTTGTTATAGAAAACAAGTTGTGATCAAATTGTTCTATTTGGTTCATTTGGAGGAATTCGGTGGAGAGATATTTTCCAAAGCAATTGGAAGGCTTAGGTGAGTCTTATATACATCCTTTGATATGCCTATTATGTTAAATTGAAATTGGAAACCTTGTATGAAAGTGGAATGTTGGCCGAATTGATTATCACTATTCATTGCCCTATATTTTGCTTTATTTTGCCTTATTTTCCATAGCCAATTTGATCCCTTTTGATGTTTTTTATTATTGTTTCTTTGATGCCTATGTTGTTATTTCCAATGTAGCTTGTTGTTGGTTGAATTGGGCAAGTCACTTTTGCACCCTAACCTAACCTATTGGCTTGCCATTGTATGCCCACCATGTGTTTGATGAAATGCCTAGCTTACTTTGTCTTTGGCCTATTGTTTGCATTCTATAGGCCTACCATTTGAATGCCATTGTCGCCAGTGATGATGGCATGCTAATTGGCCTACCATTTTCCTTTGCCGAACCAACTTTTGTTACATATTTTTCTTAATTGCCAAACCATTTGTCATTTTTTTATATGTTACCTATAGCATTGCCATTGATCTTATTGATAATTGATTGACTGATATTGAGCTTATTGATATGAAGGATGCCATTGTTGCATAATGGTATCCATTGATATGTTGTTTCTTGATATTGATCCTTATGTGGCTTGACAGAGCTACTGATTCGATAGGGTAGTGGAAAAATACTATCGGCGATGTGCACATTGTATTACTGATACCCTAGCTGGGAGGGATTATGGTCCTGGCCATAAGACCTAATCAGTCTTATGCTCATTGATATTGATATGCTACTGGAGACCTATATGTTCACATATGGTCCATACTGATTACTGGTTATTGTATGATTTCATACAGTCCATCTCTTTATCTGTCTTTCCATATGATACTGAGCTTGTATTTTATTCCTTGGCTATTGTGTAACCTAATATTGATTCAGTTAACTGTTTCTGATCTATTTGTACCATTGCTCCATTACTTACCTACTGTTTATTATTGATGCATATATATTCACTGAGTATCTTATATACTCGCCTTTTCTTTGTTTACCCATTTCAGGAGAGGAGTAGAGTGCAAAATCCTGTCATCTGTCATCCGGGGATTTCTGCCAGCAGTATTGATGTATATATTCTGAATTATATTATTATTATTTGATGTTCATAATCTAGCTGCTCCATGGGGTATGTATGGGTTAGCTAGGAAATGAACATGCATATATAATATTTGATGATATTATGAGTTATATGATGGTTATATGATATGATATATGGATTGTTACAGCCAATCGCAGTAAATGATAGAATGAATGGTAACTAACTAAAAATGAATAATATATTATGGTTTATAGATTGTGCATGTGATACTGAGTTCTACGGGTACCGGTCGCCATTTGCATCTCCCGTGCCCTAGGACCGTCGCAATTCGGAAACGGGTCATGATAGAAACAAAAGTTAAGATTAACCTAATGTATGTGAATAAGTCTTGATCTTATGTTTAATTGATATGTAGATTCAAAAGATGGAGATGATATAAGTATGGGTTCTAAGTAAAGTGAATAGTTAAAGTTACTAAATGATGTGAATTACTTATACATCATTTACTCACATACATTGTCTTAATGGGATCTATTGTATTCATATGTGATTGATCTTCATTTGACCGAATGCCTTCTTGATCATAGACCATGAATGTTCTCTAAAGTTTCAAACCTCAATTGATCTATTTCCATTGATTTACGATTGAAATCGAATTGCCTATTGAATTATTTCCATTGAGTCTTTGCTTTATGAAATCAAGCCTTATTGAATTTGTTCTATAAGCCGTAAAGTAAAGCACACCAAATATTGACTAGATGCAATATTGAATATTTTTGAATTATTGCCATTGCACCTGACTGATTCTTGAATATCATATTAATTATTGTATTGTTTATGGAACCGATACCATGTTCACTTAACTATAGTGTCCTTGACTAATCAATGAGCAATCACTGAAAGTATACTGCATTGCACTATTACTAGTGATTAATGGATACTGCTAATGAACTGATATTGAAACTCATTGGCTTATCTCCTATATGGACTTGAGAGAGTTACCGGACTGATGGGGTAATGGGTAAATACCGTCAGTATTATGCTTAATAGACTCTTGATACTGTTTACCCTAGCTAGGAAGGGACTTGTCCTAGCCATAAGGCCTGGTCCGCCTTATGTACCTCACTGATACTGATATATTGTCACTGTTACTGTTACTGGACCTTTATCTGTCATTTCCACATCCTTACATGTATATATGTGTTCTACATATATATGTGTTACTATTGTCAAATTGTTCAGCGACACCATTTTTTGATACCCATTTCTTTCACCTATGACATTTAGTGTGCAAAGTGTTAATTTCTAAAATATAACATTGACACCCCTTTTGCCTATTTTTCTTATTCACTGTTATTTACTTAACTATATAATCCTATTCTTTTACTTTTTCATTGTTACCCACCTAATTCTTGTTCAGAGATACCGTTTTATTATTGTTCATTGCTTTTACTTGTGAATTTGATACTGAAAATTCGACTACCCAAAGTTATTCATTATTGTTGTTCATTTCTTCCACTCATGGTATTTGATGTACAAATTGCTCTCCTATAAAATGTGACCATTGATAAACATTTTATTTATTCTCATCAATCATTGTTACCTTCCTATTTTGATAACCCTTCCATTTGTTCCTCTATTGCTATCCATTTAATGTATATATTTAATGATGTATAATTAGCTCACTGAGTATTGTTATACTCACCTTATAGTTGTAACACCTGATATTTATTTTGCTTGTATATATTCTGAAATTCTTGTAATGATGTATATAAGATTTGTTTTGGAAGTGAGATTTGTTTGTTTTGGAAGTGAGATTTGTTTGTTTTGATTTGAATTTTAGAGTTTGTGTTTGTATAAAATTTTGTGAATTTATGTTCAAGGCTTTAAAGAAAGAATTTGGTATATGTTGTAGCTTCATATGTCTAATTTAAGTGGAAGGAAGAATTAAGGCATTTAGACTTCTGTGGCTCAAGATAGAGCTGGATTAGCATGTGTTGCCGAAGTGAATTTTTTTAGCTTCTGTCGTGAACAATGCTCGTGAACAGTGTGCGTGAACAGTGCTTGTGAATAATGCTCGTGAATAGTATCATAAACAGTGATCATGAATGGTGCTCGTAAACAGTAAACTCGAGATTTTAATTATGACAATAGCTTCAAATTTCATTTTTCTTTTTTTTCTTCTTCTCTCCTCTTTTCCATATCCTATTCCTCTCAACCATAATTCATTTTTCTTCATTTCTAAGGTTTTAATACTCTAATTAAGTTTTATTTATGCTAAAAACATAAATTAAAGACTATAAGGGCATCAATTCAAGCAAAATTCTTCAAAAGAATTTTGGAGGAGAAAATAAATTAATTTTCTCAAATCTTCTCTCTAGCTTGAGTTAAGTTCTTTGTTAGCAATAATAGTTATTTTTAAGTTGCGAGTGATCTTTTGAGCATTAATGGCTAATATTTATAGTTAGATTTAGTAGCTTTGAAAATTTATGATTTTTGGATGAATAGAATTGTGAATAGTTGATTTTCTCTATAACTATTATTTATACTCTATTAATAGCTAAATTAATGCTAGAATTTGTTTATAGAGACTCTAAGGAGCTTAGAATTTATGGAGAATTATTTTATGTGATTGTTTTGAGAAAACTCTAAATTTTAGAATTTTGGGCATTTTTATTTAGGAGAAGAGAACTCAAGGTATTAAGTATCTTTTGGATTTGAGCAAGAGTTGAGCTTGGCTAGAAAGCTTTTTGGTGCTAAGAAGTAAGTGTGGATTTCGTTTCATATGTATGATTCTCCATAAGAGAATTTTTGCTAAAGTATATTATATTCATATATATGTATATGTTATTTATGAGTTCAATTTATTGAAACCCTTCTTAAATAGAATCTTTAAATATTGATAATGACTTGGTAATCTTCCTTGGACCAAGTTCATTAATAAGTCTTTGTTATGCATAATATGATATGCTATTCATATGTTGTGATCTCTTGATCACTTTTAATTACTGTTGAACCAATATATGATATGTATATCATAGAACATACATTATAAAATGTTTTTCCCAATGAGAGTTTATTCATTAGTCCAATGTGCACAGAGAAAACCTGGTTGATAGAGTATAGTATCAGTGTTTTACTCAGAGGGGATCACGAGCTCTAGGCATATGCCTGCGCAAGCATATGTGCCACGTGAAGGTAGCAAGGTTACCTAAACATTATGATATGATATCAGTTCTATGTTATGTTTATTTGATAATGTCATTCTTTATAGGCATTTATGTTCTTTAGGTAGAGCATTTAATTAGGACTATTATTCCTCCTTGTCCTATGTGTGGTAAGCTTCATAGAGGAACTTGTCACTTTGGGACAAGTGCATGCTACAGGTGTGGACAGCAAGGTCACTTGCTTAAGTATTGTTGACAACCTTCTTTTGGAGCTAGACCTCAGACTTCTTAGGCTTCAGTCTAGATGGATAGGAGAGTTGTTGGTCAGAAGTTCAGCATAGGCCAAGGTATTTTGGGTAGAGCTACAGAGGGAGGCAGAAGTTCAGGTCAGACAGTTGGTCAGACTGCAGTTCAGACACCTTCGGGCAGAGGTAGAGGGAGAGTATTTGCTTTGACACAGCAAGAGGTGCAAACTTTTAACAATGTGGTCACAGGTATTCTTCCGATCCAAGCTTTGAATGCGAGAGTGTTATTTGATTCAAGAGCTAATCATTCTTTTGTTTCACCCTATTTTGCTAAGAAGTCGAATATGCCATGTGTATTGCTTGAGAATGCTTTGGTTGTATCTACTCCTTTTGAAGAAGAGATAAAGGTTCATCACTTTTATCTAACTTATGTAGTTAGCATAGATGGTAAGAGTTTAGAGTTAGATTTGATTGTGCTGCCAGTGCTTGAGTTTGATGTGATTTTGGGCATGGATTGATTGTCTAAGTTTTATACATCTATAAATTGTCATTAGAAGAAGTTAGTATTTAAGCCACCTTCAGGTGAGGAATTTGAGTTTCAAGGGAAAAGGAGTGAAATACCCTATAATGTGATATCCACCATCGGGGCGAGGAGATTGATGAGGAAAGGCTGCCAAGAATATTTTGCATACATTCGTGATACTCGCAAATAAGTGAAAGGCTTAGAGCCTTAGTGAGTTTTCGGATGTATTTCCTAATGAGTTACTTGAGTTGCCACCAGATAGAGAAATTGAGTTTGGTATTGAGTTACTTCCTGGCACTAGTCCGATTTCTATTCCTCCATACCATATGGCACCAATAGAGTTAAGATAATTGAAGACTCAGTTGCAAGATATGCTTGACAAAGGATTCATTCGACCCCCTAGTTCTCCTTGGGGTGCTCCTGTGCTTTTTGTGAAGAAGAAAGATGGATCTATGAGACTGTGTATCAATTATAGGCAACTCAATAAGATCACCATTCAGAATAAGTATCATTTGCTAAGGATAGATGATTTGTTTGACCAGCTGCAGGGTGCTAGTCATTTCTCTAAGATAGACTTGAGGTATGGTTATAATCAGTTGAGGATTCGGAATGAAGATGTGTCTAAGACTGCTTTCTGAATGAGATATGGTCATTATAAGTTTCTAGTGTTGCCTTTTGGATTGACTAATATGCCAGCCGCTTTCATGGATCTCATGAATAGGATCTTCAAGCCGTTTTTTTACAACTTTATCATAGTATTTATAGATGACATTCTTGTATATTCTCAAAGTGAGAAAGATCATGAAGAACATCTTCGGATGGTATTATAGATTTTGATAGAGCATCAGTTATTTGATAAGCTTTCAAAGTGTGAGTTTTGGCTTGGGAATGTTTGTTTCCTTAAATATGTTGTGAGCAAGGATAGACTCAAGTTTGGCCGAAGGAAAGTATATGCCATTCTTAATTGGCCTAGACCCACCAATGTTTCAGAAGTTAGGAGTTTCTTAGGTTTGGCAAGCTACTATAGAAGGTTTATTTAGGATTTCTCCAAGATTGCAGTTCCTTTGACTAAGCTTACTCAGAAGCTAGTGAAATTCCAATGGACGGATGCATGTGAAAGGAGTTTCCATAAGTTGAAGACTTGTCTCACCAAGACACCTATGTTAGCTTTGCCATCAGGTAAAGGAGGTTATGCGGTGTATTGTGATGCTTTGAGAGTAGGGCTTAGTTGTGTGCTTATGCAGCATGGTAGGGTAATAGCTTATGCTTATAGATAGTTAAGAAAGTATGAGGTGAATTATCCGACTCATGATCTTGAAATGGTTGCAGTTGTCTTTGCATTGAAGATATGGAGACATTATATGTATGGAGAGAAGTGTGAGATCTTTACAGATCATCAAAACTTGAAGTATATCTTCCAGCAGAAAGACCTAAATCTTAGGCAAAAGAGATGGATGGAATTACTTAAAGACTATGATTGTGAGATTTTATACCATCCAGGAAAAGCGAATGTGGTAGTGGATGCTTTGAGTAGGAAGTCTTTGGGTAGCTTAGCCCATATTCAGGTGAGTAAGAGACCTTTGGTGAGTGAGATGCAAAGTTTGCATGATGTGGTATTCAGTTTTGACTTGTCAGATGCAGGAGTGCTTCTAGCATGTTTCTAAGTCAAGCCAATGCTTATTGATCGTATAAGAGAGGCATAAGATAAAGATCATCAGTTTGTGAAGCTGAAGAGAGATGTGAAAATAAAGAAAGCTTCAGGTTTTGCTATGATAGATGGCATGTTGAGACTTAGCAGCACAATATGTATTCCAGTAATTGATGGTTTAAGAAATGCGATTCTTAAAAAAGCACATCATTATAGCTATAGTGTTCATCCAGGTGCTACGAAGATGTACCATGACATCAAAAGTTCTTATTAGTGGAGTGGGATGAAGAAGGATGTGGCAGAGTTTGTGGCAAGAAATTTGACTTGTCGGCAAATTAAATTTGAGCATCAAAAGCCTTCAGGTCTACTTCAACGGTTGCCACTGCCAGAGTGGAAGTAGGAAAGGATAACTATGGACTTTATTATCGGGTTGCCACGGACTTTAAGTGGGCATGACTCGATCTGGGTCTATTGTTGTAGGCAAACTCTATCAATGGCAAGTGCTTATCCCAATTTCCTCGAAAATCTAGAATGCAAGTCCTTAGCATATATTCTAGAGTTTGGATAGTTCTCTCTGACTGTCCATCCATCTGCAGATGAAAAGCTGTGCTGAAATCAAGTTGAGTACCCAAAGATTCTTGTAATTTCTGCCAAAACCTTGAAGTAAACTGGGTACCTCTATCGGATATGATGGAAATTGGTATTCCATGGCGTCTCACTACCTCATCAATATATATCTGTGCATACTGAGAAGCTATGTAGGTTGTCTTGACTAGCAAAAAATGAGCTGACTTGTTCAATCTATCAACAACTACCTATATTGAGTCATGCCCACTTGAAGTCATTGGCAACCTTACAATAAAGTCCATGGTTATTCTCTCTCATTTCCATTCTAGCAAAGGTAACTGTTAAAGTAACCCCGAAGGTTTCTGATGCTCAAATTTCACTTGTTGGCAAGTCAAACATCTTCCCACATAATAAGCTACATCCTTTTTCAATCCACTCCACCAATAGGAATTCTTAATGTCATGGTACATCTACGTTGCACCTGGATGCACATTATACTTGGCTTGATGTGCTTCCTTAAGAATCATATCCCTCAAACCATCAACTGCTGGAACACATAACCTGCTTCCATGTCTCAACATCACAACAAATCCTGGATCTTTCTCTGATCCCATATTATTCTTTAGCTTCACAAATTGAGGATCTTTGTCTTGAGCTTCTCTAATCTGATCAATGAGAACTGGCTTGACTTGGAAATATGCTAAAAGCACTCCAGAATCTGACAAATCCAAACTGATTCCCATATCATACAATCTCTGTATTTCCCTCACTAATGATCTTCTACTCACTTGGACATGGGCTAAGCTTCCTAAAGACTTCCTGCTCAATGCATCTGCCACTACGTTAGTTTTTCCTGGGTGGTATAAGATTTCACAGTCATAATCCTTAAGCAATTCAACCCACCTTCTTTGCCTAAGGTTAAGATCTTTTTGTTGAAATATATATTTCAAACTCTTGTGATCTGTGAAGATCTCACACTTCTCTCCATATATATAATGTCTCCATATCTTCTGGGCAAACACAACTACAGCCATCTCAAGATCATGTGTTGGATAATTCACCTCATGCTTCCTCCGCTATCTAGAAGCATAGGCTATCACCTTACCATACTGCATAAGCACATAACCAAGCCCTACTCTCGATGCATCACAATACACCGCATATCCTCCTTCACCAGACGGTAAAGCTAAGATAAGTGTTGTAGTGAGACAAGCCTTTAACTTTTGAAAACTCTTATCACATGTATCTGTCTATAGGAATTTCACTTGCTTCTGGGTAAGCTTACTCAAAGGAGTTGCAATCTTGGAGAAGTCTTGAACAAACCTTCTGTAGTAGCCTGCCAAACCCAAGAAACTTCTAACTTCTGAACCATTTGTGGGTCTAGGCTAATTAAGAATTGCATCCACCTTTCTAGGATCAACTTCAAGTCCATCCTTACTCACTATATGCCCTAGAAAGCCCACACTCTCAAGCCAAAACTCACACTTTGAAAGTTTAGCAAACAGCTGGTGCTCTCTTAAAGTCTGTAACACAATCCTAAGATGCTCCCTATGCACTTCTTCACTCTCAGAATACATAAGAATGTCATTAATAAACACAATAACAAACTTTTCCAAAAATAGCTTGAAGACCCTGTTCATCAAGTCCATAAATGCAGCTGGTGTATTAGTCAATCCAAATGGTAATACTAGAAACTCATAGTGACCATATCTTGTTCGGAAAGCTGTCTTTAACACATCCTCATTCTGAATCCTCATTTGATGGTAACTTGATCTCAAGTCTATCTTGGAGAAATGACTTGCACCCTGCAACTGATCAAATAAATCATCTATCCTTGGCAAAAGATACTTATTCTTGATAGTTGCCTTATTGAGCTGTCTGTAATCTATGCGTAATCTCATAGAACCATCCTTCTTCTTCACAAAGAGTATAGGTGCACCCCATGGTGAACTGCTAGGTCTGATGAATCATTTGTCAAGCAAATCTTGTAATTAAGTCCTTAACTTTCTCAATTCTACTGGTGCCATACGATATGGAGGAATATAAATCATATTTGTGCCAGATAGCAACTCAATACCAAATTTTATCTCTCTATCTGGTGGCAAACCAAGCAACTCTTCAGGAAATACATCTGGAAACTCGTTAACAACAGGAATCTGCTCCAAATCTTTTACTTCCTTTTGAGTATCTCGGACATAAGCCAAATATCCTTAGCATCCTTTCTTCATCAATCTCTTCGCTCCTAAGGATGATATCATATTATATGGTGCTTCACTTCGTTCCTCTTGGAACTCAAACTCCTCACCCGAAGGTGTTTTGAAAATAAACTGTAACACCTCAGCCTAAACCTAACCTGAATCATTAAAGGCCATTAAAGGGCAATTAAGGGGGAAATCTTTTCTTCCTTTTGCATTTGATAATGTTATGTGTTTATGCTTGAAATTGATGGTTATTCATGTTATATGAATAGATTTTAGGCATAGAAGTGATTTAAAGGATGTTAGGACAAAATTGAGATATTTTAAAATTTTTGTGAACTGGGGGCAAAATGGTCATTTTACAGTCCCTTCGGATTTTAATGGATTTAGCATTATAAATGAAGAAAGAAAAGGAAATAATTGAATGTAAATGGAATTATTAAGTTTATTTGAATAATATACGGAAAAATAAACCCAGTTGAAAATAATTCCCGGCAAGCTGCTCAATTGAGGTGCTTGAGGTGCTTCGGTTGCACTAAGGGCATTTTGGTCTTTTCCTTTATGATATGGGATTA
>CANXYC010187046.1:0-23594 GCA_948193065.1 Aleurites moluccanus
GATGATGATGTGAATATTGAAGTTGAGAATGAGATTATATAGAAGTGTTCTTTTATACAAGTTGAGATTTTGGGTAATGACATTAATTAGGAGATTTCATGCTAAAATTTTAATTGCAATGTATATAAGAATGGGTTCTACAAGTGGTTAGTTACTTTAGGTTTTCCTACACCCTAAGATTGTCACATTCTTGAAGTAGGGATGTGATACAAATAAACAAAGATTTTCATTTGATGTATTATTTAAGTCAGTAATATAGATGCTTCCAAGGTGATGGCCTATGAAAGCAATCTTATTTGTTTTGATGTCTACCACTACTCAAGCAAATGATTCAAAAATGATTCTCTAACCAACATTACATAGTTGACTAATACTAAGAAAATTGTGTTTAAGTTTATCAATAAAGAAAACTTTAGAAATGATACATCACCATTGCCAATTAAGCCTATGCCAATAACATTATCTTTAGAGTTGTCACCAAAACTCACATTTTCACTTTTGGTTTTGAGCCCTAAGTTTGGATTTGTCTTCGATCATATGCTTGGAGCAACCACTATCCATGATCCAATTGTTCTTCTTTTTATTTTGAACCTACAAAAAATAATACAATTCATTCCTTCTTTGGTACCCAAGTTCCTTTGGGTCCATACATGTTAGCATACTTGAGAATTCTTATATTCTTATCAATTGAAATTCATTCTTTTGAAAATCCACATTCTTTTGATGATATAAGGTCTCTTATATTTTATAGGACATTTTTGTGTGGAATGACCAAAATATTATCAATAATCGCATTTCATCATTCTTTTAGATTCATAATTTAGCTTTCCATAGTTTTAAGTTTGTGTGATATTCTAATCCCGCTTTATCAAAAATCGCTCTTTGTGAAGCTATGATATATTAAAAAGTTTTGCTTCTTTGAGTAAATTTGTTTAAAAGCTCCTTTGAGCATTTAAGCTCACTCTTGATTTTTCATTTTCATATAAGAGGTTTGAGTAGTCATTCTTTAAATTTTAAATTTGAGTTGAGAACAATTCTTTTTCAATATCAAAATTTGAATTTTCTTTTGATAAATTCTCTTGAAGCTCAATTTTCAATTTGTACAAATTTTTCTTCAAAACTTTATTTTCTTTTGAAACATTCAAAAAGTTTTCCATCAATTAATTAAATGCATTTTCTAATTCAAAAAGAGTATAGGCATTAGAACTTACCTCAAGAGTGTCTTCATCCATGGTGTCTTCATTTTCCATTGGCATGAGACAATGGTTGAGCTTATCTTCTTCTTCTTCTTCGGAAGATTCTGTGAACATGTAATTTGCATACCTCAAAACTGAATTAGACTCGTGTCGAATGGCATTCAGCACAAAGCCCTAAACATACTCGAAAGCCCTAAGTTGACTAAGAAGTCCTAAGCTGACCAAGAAGCCCTAAGTAGACCACAAAGCCCTAAATAGGCCCAGAAGCCCTAAGCAGACCAAAAAGCCCTAAAAGGACCCAGAAGGCCCAAAACAAACATGAAATTATCCAAAGCAGACCCTAAAAAGCCTAGAACAGACCTAACACTATCTGAAACAGATCTGAAAGGATCAAAACACTGGGAAAACATACCCGAAATTATTGAAACTAACCCAAATGACCTAAAAATGTGCCTCCACCAACCAAGCAATAAGCTATTGTCCAGAGGGCATGGTGGTGCCACCCAAGCTTGGTGGCGGTGCTAGCATGGTGGCATTGCCATCAGCCCTCTTGGGAGGTTCCTTTAAGATTTTCAGGTGGATTTTGGCTCCCAAAATTTTGATTTTGCCCCTCCAGTCTCTATAAATAGAGACCCCCTCTTCCATTTCACATACCAATTATCTCCGTGAGAATCCTACAGACTTGAGAGCCTCTCTCTCTCTAAAACTCTCTTTGAGTTTCTCTCTCTAAAATTCTTTTTGGGTTTCTCTCTCTAAAATCCTCTTTGGGTTTCTTTCTTTAAAAGCCATCATTGGGTTTCTGTCTCTAACTTCTCTCTTTGAGAAATTAGGTGGAATTAGGGATTTAAATTAAGCTCTCTTTGAAACTTAGGACCGACCAAGCTGTCTTCGAGCTCTCGACTTAGGGTTTTAGTTATCTTTGAACAAAAAGCCGATTCATTTAGTTCTCTTTAAACCGACACTTATCAAACCTCCAATTAATTCTCCTTAAATTAAGTGGACCACCCCGAGCTAGAATCTAAATCTCAAGGTGAAACTCCAATCCGGGAGGACCGTCCGACCACCGCCGACCTGATGAGCCCAAAAAAAGGTAGAATCAAACTTCTCTAATTAGAATCCGACTCGAAATCAAGCAACCCTTGGCATCCCAAAATAATTTTAAAGCCCAAGCAGCCCTTGGCCCCTCAAATTCATCTTAAAACCTAAGCAGTCCTTGGCATCTCAAACCCTTTGCAAGAATGGCGATCTATGTAAATTTTGATTCCCATTCAAATGGGATATGTAGGCATGCTCTTCAATAGAGCATCAAATCCAAAACCCTAAAACCCTTTTTCCACTTAACTACTTTAATTTTATTTTGGAGGAATTTGTGATTAACCTAGAATCTATAAGGACTATAGTTAATATCCTTAATTATTAATGTTGAAATTTAAATTATTTTATTGCTTTTGATGTATGTTTTATTGCTTTCCGATTTATTTACTGTTATCCATATAAATACTAGGCTATAAACTGCTCATAAAAAAAATCATAATTTTAAATTAAAGTTAATCAAAAGCCAAGTTAGAATTTCTTAAATCAAGAGCCTAGTCCTCGAACTCATATCCGTTCGAAAGTCTAGTGCATTTTATCCATTATGGAAACTAAATTTGAGCCATTTTTGAGTTTTTCCTTATATTTTCCTAATTAAAATAAAATTAATATGGAGACTCCCCAAAATTTATTTTCAAAACAGACTTGAACTCAAAACAGGTTTCAAAATAGAAATGAAACACTTTTTCAATGAATTGATAATAGAACTTCCAGTCGACCAGGCATTCCCACGACGTGAGGTCGAAACCAGAAAAGAGTGTTTTGATTTTCAGTGCTCGGTCAAGGCCTCACAGCTGGCGGCTCCACTAGAGACTTGTCATTTTTTTTTTTCAAAATGAAAAAGACGATTACCAATTGATTTTTGAAAAATAAAATATTTTTCAAAGAAGCTCGAAACTTGGCTTTCAAATTAAATCTAACTTTGCATTGCATACATCACTACACGAACTCTTTGTTCATTACCAGTTATGAAATTTAGCCTGGGTATGTGTAACATTGATCCTGAAGCTCTCTTTGAGTATATCAAGAGATAGTAAAAGTATCCAAACTCATGATGAATCCCTAATCCTTTTAGGGAGGTATACAATACCGTCTGACCCATGCATGTGGTTAAGTATATCGCTGATTCGTGGGATCTTGTTATCCAAGCCAGACACCTAGCCATCTTGTAATTGACCCTAGAACTTGACTTCCCTTAGGGCCATATACCATAATAAATCATATATTATGCTCATGAAACCAATTTTCTCATGCATACATGCACATCATACAACACATATGTCTATACATAGACCATGCCCTCATAAACTTGTGGACTAAGGACCAAAGAGCCGTTAGTCAAAACCCTAAATAGTCTCCAATCGAGAAAACCAAATGAAGTAAATACTTACCCAATACTTGTACAAACCCGATTTGTATCCTTAAACAGTGAAATAGATCCACTTACCTTAAATCATACAAACTTGACCTGTACCTAAATAGTGAAATAGAACCACTAACCTTAAACCATACAAACCCAACCTATACCCAAGCAGTGAAATAGATCCACTTATCTCAAATCGTACAAACTCGATCTATACCCGAAATATTGAAACATATCCACTTACCCTGAATAGTACAAACCTAACCTATACTAGTGAAACAGATCCACTTACCTCAAACAGTACAATCTTGACTTGTACCCTCAAACAGTGAAACAGATCCACTTACCCCCAAATAGTACAAACTTGACTTATACCCGAAATAGTGAAACAAATCCACTTACCTCAAATAGTATAAACCTGACCTGTACCTAAAATAGTGAAACAGATACACTTGCCTCAAATAGTACAAACATGACTTGTACCCAAAACAATGAATCAAATCCACTTACCTCAAATAGTACAAACCTGACATGTACCCCTAAACAGTGAAATGGATCCACTTACCTCAAATAGTCAAACTTGACCTGTACCCTAAAATAGTGAATTAGATCCACTTATCTCAAATAGTGCAAACCTGACCTATACCCTTAAATAGTAAATCATATCCACTTACTTCAAACAATACAAACTTTACATGTACTTAAAACAATGAATCAAATCCATTTACCTCAAATCGTACAAACCCAGCCTGTACCCTAAATAGTGAAATATATCTACTTACTCTACAATCCCGACCTGTCAAATCCAAATTGTGAACTTGACCCACTAAACAGAAAACCATACTGAACCTATGCCCAAATTGACCTGTGGATCCAACCCGCCAAAATTATGAATCTAACCCACCTAACTTAGAGGAATATTTTTTCTCAAATGTCATTCCTAACAAACCTGGCACCCATCTGCTATAGAACCCACCTATTACACTGCAAAGCATACCTATACCTTTTTCTCCTAATAGCTCATAAATTGATCGTTTTCTTTTTTCCTTTAATACAAGGTACCTATGGCCGAAGAAACCGACCTCAATGCCACAAACACTTTGCTCACCACCCTTTTCAAGAGACAAGAAGAGACCTTCCGAGCCCAAAAAAACATGTTCGTCGAAACCCTCAATAAACAATGCCAATCCATTATCCAAGAAGTCAAAGGGATGCTTGAACAAAACCTTAGCACTCCTCCAACTCCTCAAAACTTTATCCCATCTACCTCAACTCCTTCTGTTATTAATCAGCTCCTTCTGTTATTAACTTGACTAATAACAAGAAGGCCCCTGAAAATGTCCTTGTCCACTTCACCTCTCACACCACATAAGCCTCATCTTCGAACCTTTTTCAAGGAGGAGAAGATCATGCTATGGATGAGGCAAGAAAGTTAATGGAAAAGACCCTCAAAAACCGTAAGAAACACGATGATTTGATAGACATAGACTCTTTAGCCCTGTTCCCTAATGTCAAGCTTCTTTTCAAGTTTAAGATGCTTGAAATGGATCGATTTGATTACACACTTGCCCCAAGACCCATTTGAAAATAAATGTGGGGGAAATTACTCCATTAAGGGTAGAAAATTAGCTCCTTGCTCAATTATTCCAGCAATCCCTAACAAGTGCCGCTATCAGATGGTTTGTAAACCTAGACATGAACTTCAAAAAGACCTAGGATGATATCTACAATGCATTTATTAAGCAGTACCACTACAACATTGAGGTGAATATCTCTCAGAGGGATTTGGAAACCACCAAACAATATCAGAAGGAGTCTTTCTCCACTTTCCTAACTAGAAGGAGAGAAAAATCTACTCAGATGGTGAATAGGCCTACTGAGTAAGAGCATATTGACATCATTGTCAATAATCTTCTTCCTAATTATTGAACCCATCTATGAATAAAATACTTGTCCAACTTTAAGGGTCTTATTGACACAGCTTTCAAATAGAGGATCTAATCTAGAATGGGCAAATTAGGGATGAATTATCTAGTTCTGAGTATAAAAGTAACACCAACTACAACCCAAGCACCAACAGCTCCACAAATCAGAAAAGTAGAGAAATAGTAACCATTTCAAAACAGAACTTTGCATGCTTACCTTGGCATGAGCATTATTTTCAAACAAAACCCTACGTGCTTACCTTAGACCAGTGACATTTTCAAATAGAACTTTGCATGCCTACCTTGGCATGAACATTATTTTCAAACAAAACCTTATGTACTTACCTTAGCACCAGCGACATTTTCAAACAGAACTTTGCATGCTTACCTTGGCATCAATATTGTTTTCAAAAAAAAACTTGTGTACTTACCTTAGCACTAACAATATTTTCTAAATAGAACTCTACATGCTTACCTTAACATCAACATCATTTTCAAACAAAACTCTATATGCTTATGTAATACCCTAGAAAGTCCTAACTCATATGCACGATTTAATTCTCAGTATGTGATTTAAAGGCATTGAAATTATGGAAAATAATTTTAGAAACACAGTTAAAAAGCGAATAAATTACATTTTTGAAAATCGGCGGTGTCGAAAACACTGCCGAGAAATTAGCAGTCCGGTCAACAGAAAAATTTCTTATTCTGACCAAAGGATAATAGATCACATAAATGCATGTGTAATTTTGGTAAAAAGAAATAGGTGAAAAATATTTAGGAACACTGAAAAAGAATAGGTGAAAAATATTTAGGAACACTGAAAAAGTAACCAATGGCAAAACTGTAAATAAATGAAACTTTGAGGTGAATAGTAGAAATGAGTCTGTCTGAGTTACAGAATGACTCTGAAACTATTTTTATAAATAAGTATAAATTAAAATAAGACTATTGATTCCCCACTTTGAAATCTAAATCCCGTCAGAATTGACAAAATAAATTATAGAAGAAGTTGGGATCAAAGTATAATTACTTGAAAACTTAAGGACTAAAATGTAATTAGCCATTTGATTTTTGTATAAAAGCCAACACTTAGAATTTTTCTCTATCTTCTTTTTTCTTTTCTCCTTGTCTGAACCTATCTCCATTGTTCTTCCTCCATTCTTCTTCAATTTTCTCACCAAAATTCTTAAGAAAATTCATAGAAAACTTACAAATCAACCTAGTTCTACCATTCTCCACCGTTAATTTGCATGGAAAGCTAAAGGAAACTAAGGAATAATTGCTCCATCATTTTGGCTCCTTCACTCATTTGAGGTAATCAATTGATTTGTTTGTTTTTATGGTTTATTTAGATGATTTAGGAGTTGAATTGAATGGGTTTTAGGTTAGATTGCATCAATTGATGCATTTGGATAGAAATTCTCAAATTTCCTAACGTAAATGAAGTTGTATGAATAAGCCTTTTGATATGGAGCATACCATTGTTGCATAATGGTATCCATTGATATGTTCCTTTCTTATTTTGATCCTAATGTGGCTTGACAGAGCTACCGATCCGACAGGGTAGTTGTAATACCCTAGAAAGTTCTAACATATATGCATGATTCAGTTCTCAATATGTGGTTCAAAAGTCTTGAAATGATGGAAAATAATTTTAGAAACACAGTTAGAAATCGAACTAGTTACTTTTCCGAAAAGCGGTAGTGTCGGGAACACTACCGACATTAGTAGTCCGGTCAACAGAAGAATTTCTGAAGTTGACCTAGGGTAAAAGATCACCATAATGCATGTGTAATTTTGGTAAAAAGAAAAAAGTGAAAATCATTTAGGAACACTGAAAAAGTAACCAATGGAAAAATTATAAATAAAAGGAACTTTAAGGTGAATAGTAAAAATTTATCTGTCAGAGTCACAAAATGACTCTGAAACCATTTTTATAAATAAGTATAAATTAAAATAAGCTTATTGACTCTCCACTTTAAAATTCAAATCCTGATAGAGATGACAGAATAAATTACAGAAGAATTCAGGGTCAAAGTGTGAGATATGGAAGTTTGAGGATTAAGTTGTAATTTGCCAAATTGATTTTTCTATATAACCAACACGTAAACAAAAAATTTCATCTTTTTCTTCTTTCTTCAATAAGGCCGAACCTCCCTTCACCATTTCTCTTCCAATTCTTCTTCATCTTTCACCAAAATTCTTAGAAAAACTTAAAGAAAATTTGAGTTTTTGCTTTGTTCTACCAATATCTTCCATCAATTTGCTTGAAAGCTTAAAGGAGACAAAGGAATAATTAAGGGGAGATTTCGGGTTCAATAACACCAAGAGTTAAGGATGTGTTTTGTTTGATTTTATTATTTTTTATTTTTTTTTATGATATTTAGGTTGAATTAAATGGGTTTTATGGTTAATTGCATCAATTGATGCAAATTGATAGGAATTCCTAAATTGCTAAACCTAATGGAAGTTGTTAGTCTTAGTTATGTCAATTAGTGTTAGTTTTTGTTAATTGATATTAGAATATGTCAATTGGAGGTTAATAGGTAACTAATTGATGAATGGTTTGATGTAGAATTCAAGATTTGGCAAGGTTGCCTTATTTGGCTTCATTGGTGGTTTGTGAGGAAATTCAATTTTCCAAAGCCATTTGGAAGTTTAGGTGAGTCTTATACGCATCCTTTAACATGCCTATTATGTTGCAATTGAAAATTGAAACCTTGTATGAAAGTTGAGTTTTGGCCGAACCTTGGAGCATTATTCATACCTTGTGTTTTGTTTGATTTTTGCCTTAATTTCCATAACTAATTCGAGCCTTTTAATGTTGTTTAATATTATTTCTTTGTTACCTATTATATAATTGCAAATGTCGCTTGTTGTTAGTTGAGTTGGGCAAGTCGATTTTGCACCTAAACCTAACATATTGGCTTGTCATTGTATGCCCACCAAGTGTTTGATAAAATGCCTAGTTCATTTTGTCTTTGGCCTATTGTTTGCATTCCATAGGCCTATCATTTGAATGCCATTGTCACCAGTGACATTGGCATGCCAATTGGCCTACCATTTTCCTTTGCAGAGCTAACTTTTGTTCCATGTCTTTATTGATTACCAAACCATGTATCATTATTTGTATGTCACCTATTACAATGCTATGGATCTTATTGATACTTGATTGACTGATATTGAGCTTATTGATATAGATGATTCCATTGTTACATAATGGTACCTATTGATATGTTGTTTTCTTATATTGATCCTAATGTGGCTTGACAGAGCTATCGATCCAACAAGGTAGTGGGAAAATATTGTCGACGATGTGCACATTGTATTATTGATGCCTTAGCTAGGAAGGGTTATGGTCCTGGCCATAAGACCTGATCAGTCTTATGCTTACTGATATTGATATGCTACTGGAGACTATATGTTCACATATGGTCCATACTAATTCTACTGGAGATTGTATGATTTCATACAGTCCATCCCTTTATCTATCTTTCCATATGATACCGAGCCTATACTTTGATCTTTGGCTATACTGTGACCTATTATTGATTCTGTATACTGGTATCTGTCCTATTGGCACCATTGCTCCATTATTACCAACTGTTTATTTGTTGATGCATATAGATTCACTGAATATCTTATATACTCACCTTTTCTTTGTTTACCTATTTCAGGAGAGGAGTAGATTGCAGAATCCTGTCATCTATCATCCGAGGAGTTTTGCTGGCAGTCTGATGTATATATTCTGATTTTGTATAATTATGTTAATGTTCATAATCTAGCTGCACTATAGGGTATGTATGGGTTAGCTAGGAAATGAACATGTATATATGTTATGATGATATTATGAGTTATATGATGATTATACGATATAATGTATTGATCATTGTAGCCAACTGCAGTAAATTATAAAATGAATTACAGAATAACAGAATGGATGGTAACTAACTAAAATGGATAATATATTGTGGTTTATAGATTGTGCATGTGATACTGGGTTCTACAGGTGTTGGTCGCCATTGGTATTTTCCGTACCCTATGACCATCGCGATCTGGAAACGGGTAGTAACAGAGGTGGTATCAGAGCGTTAGTTTACAGACTGTGAATATAGATTACAGATGAATAGTACTTAAATTACATAAGAATAGTGACTAAGTACAGAATGGGGCAGAATTAAGTATACCATGGAGCATAGGAATTCCTTTAACATCTTTTGCTATTATCATCTGTTATATGTTATTATTCTGCGTTTCTGTCATTTTATGAGCATGTTTTCATTTTTTCTGACAGATTACAAAGATGTCTGACGATAGGGACAGAGATACCAGGAAGGCAGAGGTAACCTCTAATGAGTCATTAGTGAGGGAGATTGTAGTATCAGAGGGTCCATCTAGATCCTGACGGACTTCATAGGATTCAGAAAGGGGCGATGACCCCTGGAGAGTGGAGATGATGAGGGGATTGATGGAGTTACGAAGAGAGATGGCTGATTTGAGATGGGAGCATCAGCATGTACCTCCACCACCAACTCCAGCAATAGTGCCTCCACCTGTGGTACTAGAGGCAATTCCAGTGTGCAGCCAGTAGGGGTTTAGAGGGAGCTTGCTGTACAGGGAGGTCGTATAGTGATAGAGGAGTATTGATGTTTAGCTTTCTAAAGCTAAACTTGCCTGATTTTAGGGGAGAGAGGGGCAGTGACCCTGTGGATTTCTTAGAGGAGGTAGAGAAGGTAGTAAGGAGACTACCATATTCTGAGTTGAGAGCAGTTGAGTTGGTTGGGCTATTATTGAAGGGGAAGGCTTAGACTTGGTTTTCTAGGAGGATGAAGCCCAGACTTTATGGTGAGCATCCACCCTCATAGGCTGAGTTTTGGCAGGGTCTTATAGATAAGTTTATTACTGAGGGGATGAAGACCCATAACCTTATTATATTTGAGTAGTTAGAGCAGGGGGACAGATCTGTTAAGGAGTACGCAGAGGAGTTTATCAGGTTGAGTAGATATGCTACTCATATTATACCTACAGAGGCTGATTTGATCAGTAGGTTTCAGAGGGGTCTTCATGCTGTATTACATAATGCTTTATTGGCTACTGAGTTTGCTTCTATGACGACAGTGATTGATAAGGCTACACAGATGGAAGAGAAGTACAAGACAAAGAGGGCTAAGAAGGACCAGAAGAGGAAAGGGGGTCCAGGATCTTAGATTAGGAGGGGGGAGAGTAGTTCCCATCCTAGACAGGCAGAGCCAGTGCCTCGGTTTGATCAGAATTCTACAGCTAGTAGTCAGAGGAGGAGGATACAGAGTAGGGAACCACCAGTGGTTCAGTTAGCACCTATATATTCTCAGGGTTCTTTAAGACCAGTTGTACAGGCACCCTGCATTCCTAGTTGTGGGTTTTATGGTCGGCGGTATAGAGGGGAGTGTTAGAGACAGACTGGTGCTTGTTTGAGGTGTGGCTAGCAGGGCCATAATGCTAATATGTGTCCATTGAGGGCTAATCAGCAGTCATCTGTTACAGTCTCTCAGCCGATAGCACAGGCAAGTCAGAATGTGAGTAGAAAGGCTTCAGGCAGAGGCAGAGGCAGGGGAGGACAGGCTCCCAGTGGTAGTCAGGCTCCAGCTGATAGGGGTCAGGGCAGAGTGTTTGCAGTCAACACCTAGGAGGCCCAGAGATCAGACAACGTGGTTACAGGTACTATCTTAATTCAGAATGAGATTGCATATGCCTTATTTGATTCTGGGGCTACTCACTCTTTTGTGTCACCATATTTTGCACCTAAATTGAATAAGGAAAGGAGATTGTTAAATGTGCCTTTGATGATTGCTACTCCTATGGGTGATAGTGTTGATGTGGATTATTATTATTCTGACTGTGTGATTGAGATTGATGATAACATCTTGCGTGCTAATTTGATTGAGTTGCCTATTTTAGAGCTAGATGATATTTTGGGTATGGATTGGCTTACGAGGCACCAAGCAGTTATAGATTGTTATCGGAATAGGGTTAAGTTTTAGCCTGAGGGGCAGCCAGAGTTTAAGTTTCAAGGTGATATTCGGGAGTTCCGGGTTAATCTGGTTTCTACTATCCAGGCTAGGAGGATGATTGGGAAAGGTTGTTCAACCTATTTAGCACATATGATAGATGTGCAGAGGTCTTATGTAGATCTTGATCAAATACAGGTAGTTCAGGAGTTTCCTAATATGTTTCCTGAGGAGTTGCCAGGATTGCCCCCTGATAGGGAGATTGAGGTGCATGCAGGCATTGACCCTATATCTATTCCTCCATATAGAATGGCTCCAGCTGAACTGAAGGAATTGAAGGTGCAGTTATAGGAGCTATTAGATAGAGGGTTTATCAAACCGAGTAGTTCTCCTTGGGGTGCATCGGTACTGTTTGTAAGGAAGAAATATGGCTCTTTGAGGATGTGTATAGATTACAGGCAGTTGAATAAGGTGACAGTAAAGAACAAGTATCCATTGCCTCAAATAGATGACTTGTTTGATTAGCTGCAGGGTGCTAGCCATTTTTTGAAGATTGATCTGAGGTCTGGGTATCACCAGTTGAAGATTAAGAAGGGTGATATACCTAAAACTACTTTCAGGACCTGATATGGGCATTATGAGTTTTTGGTGTTGCCATTTGGGTTGACCAATGCACCAGCTACTTTTATGGATTTGATGAACAGGGTGTTCAGGTCATATTTGGATAAGTTTGTCATTGTATTCATTGATGATATACTTATCTATTCTAGGAGTGAGGAGGAGTATGTGGAGCATCTGTGGATTATATTGCAGACACTTTGGGAGCATCAGTTGTATACTAAATTATCTAAATGCCAGTTCTGGCTAACCGAAGTGTGTTTCCTTGGGCATGTGATATGCAAGGATGGGATTAAGTTGGATCCTCAGAAGATTAAAGAGATTGTTAATTGGCCTCAGCCTACCAGTATTTCAGAGGTTCACAGTTTTCTGGGTATGGCTGGATATTACAGGAGGTTTGTGAAGTATTTCTCCCGGATTGCAGCTCCATTGACTAGATTGATGGGGAAACAAGAGCGTTATGTATGGACTGATAAGTGTGATCGCAGCGTTCAGACTTTGAAGTATTGCCTCACCAGTGCTCTACTGTTGGCATTACCAGTAGAGGGAGAGAAATTCACTATGTATTATGATGCTTCTCGGATTGGTCTGAGATGTGTGTTGATGCAAATTGGTAGGGTAATTGCTTATGCTTCTCGTCAGTTAAAGAAGCATGAAGCAAATTATCCGACACATGATCTGGAGATGGTAGCTATGATATTTGCATTGAAGATTTGGAGACACTACTTGTATGGATCAAAATGTGAGATATATATTGATCATAAGAGTCTACAATATATATTTCAGCAGAAGGATCTGAATCTTCGGCAGCACAAATGGGTGGAGTTACTTAAGGATTATGATTATGAGATCCTTTACCACCCGGGTAAGGCCAATGTAGTGGCTAATGCATTGAGCAGGAAATCGATGGGCAGTCTAGCTCATATTGTGATTGGCAGAAGGCCATTGATCCGAGAGATGAGGGAGTTGGCAGATTTGGGAGTGAAGTTAGAGTTGGGATCCCAGGATCGAAACCAGGCTCTGATAGCCCAATTTCGGGTGAAGTCACTATTGCATGATGATATTAAAGTGGCTCAGGATATGGATCCTTATCTACTGAAGCTCAAGGGAGAGGTACAGAATGGGAAGATGATAGAGTTTAAAGTAGAAGATGGGGTACTGAAGTGTGGGAAGCGTATATGTGTATCGAATTTTGATGGGCTATGGGATTGGATTATGAGAGAGGCTCATTACTCAGCATACAGTGTACATCGAGGGATTACCAAGATGTACCATGATCTAAGAGATGTATATTGGTGGCCTGGGATGAAGAGAGATGTGGCTCAGTTTGTGTCTAAATGCTTTGTCTGTCAGTAGGTTAAGTTCAAGTATCATAAGCCATCAGGACTACTTCAGGAGATAGAGTTGCCAGAGTGGAAATGGGAGCAGGTTACTATGGATTTTGTAGTGGGTCTACCGAGGACTTCGAGGGGTTATGACTCTATATAGGTGATTATAAATCGTCTGACGAAGACTGCTCATTTTCTGAAGGTTAAGACCAGCTACACGACAGCTCAGTACGCACAATTGTATGTGGATAAGATTGTGCGACTTCATAGAGTTCCTTTGATGATTATTTCAGACAGGGGTACACAGTTCACTTCTCAGTTCTGGCAAAATTTTTAGAAGGCTATGGATACCCAGTTATAGTTTAGTACTGCTTTCCATCCGCAAACTGATGGGTAGTCAGAGAGAACAATCTAGACTTTGGAGGATATGCTTAGATTGTGTGTTCTGGATTTCAAGGGTAACTGGGATTATTATCTGCCATTGATTGAGTTTTCCTATAACAACAACTACCACTCTTCTAATGGTATGGCTCCATTTGAAACACTATATGGTAGAAAATTTAGATCTCCAGTGTGTTGGATGGAGCCAGGAGAGAAACAGCTTGAGGGGCCAGAGTTAATCAGAGAGAATATGGAAAAGATACCTATGATCAGAAAGCGGATGAGGACTGCATTCAGTAGGCAGAAGAGTTATGCTGATTCAAAGAGGAAGGATGTACATTTTACAGTTAGTGATCATATCTTCCTTAAGGTCTCACCAATGAGGGGTATTATGAGATTTGGGAAGAGAGATAAGTTATCACCAAGGTTTATAGGCTCGTTTGAGATTCTGAAGAAGATTGGTAATGTGGCCTATAGATTGGCTCTTCTACCTAGTATGAGCCACGTACATCCAGTTTTCTATATCTCTATGCTGTGGAAGTATGTATCTGACCTATCTCACATATTAGAGGTTTAGGATGTGGATCCCAGTGATGACTTGTCTAATGAGGAGCTTTCAATGGAGATCATTTATCGACAGGTCAGACAGTTACGGAATAAGGAGATCTCGATAGTTAAAGTGCTCTAGAGGAATCAATCCATGGAAGAGTGTACTTGGGAGAGTGAGGAGCAGATATTCATTCCTATTCCAGCAGTGAGATATGTATCTATTTAAATTCGAGGATGAATTTATTTGTAGGGGGGTAGAATGTAATACCCTAGAAAGTTCTAACATATATGCATG
This sequence comes from Aleurites moluccanus, assembly GCA_948193065.1. Classification (NCBI taxonomy): domain Eukaryota; kingdom Viridiplantae; phylum Streptophyta; class Magnoliopsida; order Malpighiales; family Euphorbiaceae; genus Aleurites; species Aleurites moluccanus. Next base: position 14,738 of record CANXYC010187046.1, read on the forward strand.
ATTTAGTTCTCAGTATGTGTTTCAAAAGTCTTGAAATGATGGGAAATAATTTTAGAGATACAGTTAGAAAGCGAACTAGTTATTTTCCTGAAAAATGGCGGTGTTGGAAATACCGCCGTGAAATTAGCAATCCGTCAACAGAAGAATTTCTGAAGTTAACCTAGGGGTAAAAGATCACCATAATGCATGTGTAATTTTGGTAAAAAGAAAGAAGTGAAAATCATTTAGGAACACTGAAAAAGTAACCAATAGCAAAATTATAAATAAAAAAAATTTTAAGGTGAATAGTAAAAATTGTCCATCGGAGTTACAAAATGACTCTGAAACCATTTTTACAAATAAGTATAAATTAAAATAAGCTTATTGACTCCCCACTTTAAAATCCAAATCCTAACAGAATTGACAGAATAAATTACAGAAGAATTCGGGGTCAAAGTGTGATATATGAAAGTTTGAGGATTAAGTTATAATTTACCAAATTGATTTTTCTATATAACCAACACTTAAACAAAAATTTGCATCTTCTTCTTCTTTCTTCAATAAGGTCGAACCTCCCTTCACCATTTCTCTTCCAATTCTTCTTCATCTTTCACCAAAATTCTTAGAAAAACTTAAAGAAAATTTGAGTTTTTGCTTTGTTCTACCTATATCTTCCATTAATTTACTTGAAAACTTAAAGGAGACAAAGGAATAATTAAGGGGAGATTTCGGGTTCCATAACACCAAGAAGTAAGGATGTGTTTTGTTTGATTTTATTATTTTTTTTAGATGATATTTAGGTTAAATTGAATGGGTTTTATGGTTAATTGCATCAATTGATGCAAATTGATAGGAATTCCTAAATTGTTAAACCTAATGGAAGTTGTAAGTCTTACCTATGTCTATTAGTGTTAGTTTTTGTTAATTGATGTTAGAATATGTCAATTGGAGGTTAATAGGTAACTAATTAATGAATGGTTTAATGTAGAATTCAAGATTTCGCAAGGTTGCCTTATTTGGCTTCATTGGTGGTTTGTGAGGAAATTCAATTTTTCAAAGCCATTTGGAAGTTTAGGTGAGTCTTATATACATCCTTTAACATGTCTATTATGTTGAAATTGAAAATTGAAACCTTGTATGAAAGTTGAGTTTTGGTCGAACCTTGGAGCACTATTCATGCCTTGTGTTTTGTTTGATTTTTGCCTTAATTTCCATAGCAAATTTGAGCCTTTTAATGTTGTTTAATATTATTTCTTTGATACCTATTGTATAATTGCAAATGTGGCTTATTGTTGGTTGAGTTGGGCAAGTCAATTGCACCTAAACCTAACCTATTGGCTTGCCATTGTTTGCCCACCAAGTGTTTGATAAAATGCCTAGTTCATTTTGTCTTTGGCCTATTGTTTACATTCCATAGGCCTATCATTTGAATGTTATTGTCGCCAGTGACATTGGTATGCCAATTGGCCTACCGTTTTCCTTTGTCGAGCCAACTTTAGTTTCATATCTTTGTTGATTACCAAACCATGTATCATTGCTTGTATGTCACCTATTACAATGCCATGGATCTTATTGATACTTGATTGACTAATATTGAGCTTATTGATATGGAGGATGTCATTGTTGCATAATGATATCCATTGATATGTTGTTTCCTTATATTAATCCTAATGTGGCTTGACAGAACTACCGATCCGATAGTGTAGTGGGAAAATACTGTCGGCAGTGTACACATTGTGCCCTAGCTAGGAGGGGTTATGGTCCTAGCCATAAGACCTAATCAGTCTTATGCTCACTGATATTGATATGCTACTGGAGACTATATGTTCACATATAGTCCATACTGATTCTACTAAAGATTGTATGATTTCATATAGTCCATCCCTTTATCTGTCTTTCCATATGATACCGAGCCTATACTTTGTTCTTTGGCTATACTGTGACCTATTATTGATTATGTATACTTGTATCTGTCCTATTGGCACCATTGCTCCATTATTACCAACTGTTTATTTGTTGATGCATATATATTCACTAAGTATCTTATATACTCACCTTTTCTTTGTTTACCCATTTCAGGAGAGGAGTAGATTGCAGAATCCTGTCGTCTATCATCTAAGGATTTCTACTGGCAGTCTGATGTATATATTCTGATTTTGTATAATTATGTTGATGTTCCTAATCTAGCTGCTCCATAGGGTATGTATGGGTTAGCTAGGAAATTAACATGTATATATGTTATGATGATATTATGAGTTATATGATGATTATATAAAATGATGTATTGATCATTGCAGCCAACTGTAGTAAATTACAGAATAACAGAATGGATGGTAACTAACTAAAATGGATAATATATTGTGCTTTATAGATAGTGCATGTGATACTGGGTTCTACGGGTGAAGGTCGCCATTGGCATCTCCCGTGCCCTAGGACCATCGCGATCTGGAAACAGGTCGTGACAGTAATGGGAATATATTGTCGGCAATGTGCATATTGTATTACTGATACCCTAGCTAGGAAGGGTTATGGTCCTGGCTATAAGACCTGATCGGTCTTATACTTACTGATATGGATATTACTGGAGACTGTATATTCGCATATAGTTCATACTGATCCTACTAGAGACTATATGATTTCATATAGTCCATCTTTTTATCTATCTTTCTATATTATACCGAGCCTATGATATATATATTAGCTATTCTGTCACATTCTGTTACTGATTCTGTAAATTGTTCACATTGACCTATTGACATAATTGTTTCATCTGTTAACCATTATATTTATTGGTGATGCATATAGATTATAGATACTAAACTAACACTAATTAACATAGTTAAAGCATACAACTTCAATTAGGTTAGGCAATTTAGGCATTTCTATCAAAATGCATCAATTGATGCAATCTAACCTAAAACCCATTCAATTCAATCTAAAAATCATCCAACTAAACCATAAAATTGAACAAACAAATTGATTACCTCTTGGTGATGAAGCAATCTAAGGATGGAGGATGGAAGAACAATGATTAAACTCAAGTTTTCTATAAATTTCTCTTAAGAAAACTTAGTTGGAAATGAAGAAATGGATGGGAGAAGAAGGGAGGAATGCTTCGGCCAAAATAAGAAAAAAGGAAGAAGATGGAAAAATTTTCTAAGTGTTCCCTTTTATACTAAAATCATATGGCAAATTACACTTTAGTCCTTAAGTTTCCAAGTAATTAGATTTTGACCCCAACTTCTTCTGCAGTTTATTCTGTCAATTCTATCAAGATTTGGATTTCAATGTGGGAAATCAATAAGCTTATTTTAATTTATACTTATTTATAAAAATGGTTTCAGAGTCATTCTGTAACTCCGACTGACCAATTTCCACTATTCATCTTAAAGTTCCTTTTATTTATGATTTTGCCATTGGTTACTTTTTCAATGTTCCTAAATGTTTTTCACTTCTTTCTTTTTACCAAAATTACATATGCATTATGGTGATCTTTTACCCTCTGGTCAAGTTCAGAAATTCTTCTGTTAACCGAATTGCTAATTTCTCGGCAGTGTTCCCGATACCGCCGCTTTCCGGAAAAGTAATTAGTTCGCTTTCTAACTATGTCTCTAAATTATTTTCCATCATTTTAAGACTTTTAAACTATATACTAAGAATTAAATAATGCATATATGTTAAGACTTTCTAGGGTATTACAATGAATGTATGGTTGGTATGATGGCATGGTTATGAACTTGACCAATATAATTGTTCATGCATTTGATTAATTTGGGCCTACGCGCCTTGTTGCCTTTTGGATGGCTGTAATAGTTAGTTTAAATTTATTTATTTTTCAAAGGTTATGTAAAAGTAGTTTTACATAGGACTTATATTAGGATTTTGAAGAATAAAGGAAGGCCCAATCCGGAGATCCAAGACGGAGGCACATGGTGACCAAAAGGAGACTGAAGTCGACTTGGAGAAGTACCTTGAAGACTTGAAAATAAAAATTATTGTAAATATTATTTCAATTTTTAGCTTTAAGTTGTAATCTCATACATCTACCTAGGTGTGACCTATGACTTTTTCATGGCTCGAAAAGTCAATGTAGATTATCCATAACCATGACCATATAATTTGATTATCGTATATATCTTGATGATGAATAAAGATAGTATATGCATGCTAAGATTAAAATGTTGAGACGCTTAAATCAATTCTGCCAACTACTGATGCTCCACAAGATGTTGTGGACCCATATAGAATACACGCTGATGATGACAGCTTGGCTAGTTGCATTATGTTAGCTGGTATGACCACAGAGCTACAGAAGCAATATGAGGGCATGGATATTGGAACCATGATCTTCCATCTTAAGGAACTATTTAGTGAATAGGCTAGGGTTGAGCGATATGAGATATCCAAGCAACTCTTTAGAATGAAGATGGTTGAAGGTTCATCTACAACTGCTCATACGTTGAAGATGAATGGGCTTATAGAGAGGTTAGATGTCTTGGGATTCATGATGGATCATGAATTAAGTATAGACTTAATTCTACAGAGTTTGCCAGATAGCTTTTCACAGTTCATATTGAACTATCATATGAATAAAATTGATACCACCATTCCTGAGCTAATTAACATGCTCAAGACAGCTGAGCCTTCTTTGAGGAAAGATAAGGCAATGATTCTAGGCGAGTCTTCTAGATCTTCTCTTAAGAAGAAAAAGAAGAACAAGAAGGCGAAAAATACCTTAAAGCCCAAAGATGGAGTTTCTAAACCTAAGGCACCTGCTGAGAGTAAGACTGCTGAAAAGAGGGCATGCTTCCATTGTGGAAAGACTGGTCATTGGAAGAGGAATTGCAAAGCTTACTTGGAGTCCTTGAAGAAGAAGAAAGTATCAGATGCTTCCACTTCATGTATTTTTGTAATTAATATTAATATTGTTTCTTATAACACTTGGATATTAGATACCGGTTGTGGTGCTCACATATGTAATGACGTGCAGGCACTAAAGAACAGTAGGAGGCTTGAAAAAGGCGAGATGGACCTACGTGTGGGAAATAAAGCAAAGGTTGTTGCATTAGTTGTGGGGACATTTTATTTATTTTTACCTAGTGGTTTAATTTTAGTGCTTAATAACTGTTATTATATACCGATTTTAAACAAGAATATTATCTCTATCTCAGTTTTAGACAGTGAAGGATATTATTTTATTATAAAAGAAGGTCGTTGCACCATTTATTTAAATAATATTGCTTATAGTACATGTTCTATTATTGATAGGATTTATATTTAAGAAATACAAAGTCTTATCTATAATATCAATACAAAGAAACCAAAAATTGATAACTTAAAAATATCATACCTTTGGCATTGTCAACTTGGGCATATAAACGAGAAACGTATGACTAAGTTACACAAGTTTGGTGACTTATGGTCATTTGATTATGAATCATATGACACATGCGAGTCTTGTTTATTAGGCAAGATGATTAAATTACCTTTTAATGGAAAAGGTGAGTGGGCTATTGGGCCATTGGACCTCATACATAGTGATGTATGTGGACCAATATCAATACAAGCTAGAATAGGATATTCTTACTTCATTACCTTTATTGATGATCACTCACAATATGGGTATTTGTATCTTATGAAGTACAAATCTGAGGCCTTTGAAAAGTTTAAAGAGTTTAAGAATGAAGTAGAGAAACAGCTTGGCAAAAGTATCAAAACACTTAGATCATATCGAGGTGGTGAATACTTAAGCCAAGAGTTTCAAAGTTATCTGAGAGATAATGGGATATTATCTCAATGGACACCTCCATATACACCACAACATAAACATAATGGTGTATTTGAGAGAAGGAACCGAACCCTGTTAGATATGGTGAGGTCCATGATGAGCTTTGCCGATCTCTCAAAATCGTTTTGGGGGTATGCACTTGAAATTGTTGTTTATCTACTAAACAGAGTCTCATCTAAATCAGTTGATGTTACACCATATGAGATATGGCATAACAAAAAACCCATTTAATTTTACATGAGAGTATGGAGTTGCCTAGCTTATGTGAAGCGGACATTATCAGATAAGCTAGATGCTAAATCTGATAAATGTTTATTTGTGGGATATATAAAAGAAACAGTTGGATATTATTTCTACTATCCTTTGGAATAGAAAGTGTTCGTTTCGAAGCAAGCTGCCTTCTTAGAGAAAGAGTTTCTTCTAAGAGAGGACAGTGAGAGTAGATTTGAACTTTCAGAAGTTCAAGAATCACAAATAAACACAGATTAACTAATTAAACCCGAAACTGTTATTCATACAGGTGAAGAAACAGTTATACCTTCTGAGACCTTTTCTCCTGTAGCTATGCTTAAATCCATCAGAATACTCCTAGCCATTGCAGCTCATTGCGATTATGAGATATGGTAAATGAATTGAAAACAGCTTTCCTAAATGAAAATCTGACTGACGATGTGTACATGACACAACCTGAAAGTTTCACATTTAATGATGGTAGTAAGTTCTGCAAGCTGCAAAGATCCATTTATGGATTAAAGCAAGCTTCTAGGAGTTGGAACATCCGATTTAATGAAACAATCAAAGAGTTTGGTTTTTCACAAAATGAAGATGAACCATGTGTCTTCAAGAAGATTAGTGGGAGTGCAGTAGTCTTCCTAGTATTATATGTAGATGACATATTAATAATAGGAAATGACATTCCAGTTCTGCAAGGTGTTAAAATTTAGTTATCAAAGAACTTCTCCATGAAAGACCTTGGTGAAGCAACCTACATTCTGGGAATTAGAATCTATAGAGATAGATCTAAAAGGTTGCTAGGTATTTTGAAGAGTACATACATTGACAAAGTGCTAAAGAGATTTAGCATGAACTCATCCAAAAGGGGTTTCATACCAATGGCCCACGGCATATCTCTCACTAAGGAAATGTGTCCAAAGACACAAGAGGAAAGAGAGAAGATGAGTCATATACCTTATGCCTCGGCTATAGAATCTATCATGTATGCTATGTTATGTACTAGGCCTGATGTCTCCTACGCTATAAGTGTCACGAGCAGATATCAGTCCAATCCAGGTGATGGTCACTGGATGGCGGTCAAGAATATTCTTATGTACTTGAGAAGGACTAAAAATGTGTTCTTGGTCTATAGAGAAGGCGACCTGAGGGTAAACGAGTATACAGGTGCTAGTTTCCAAACCGATAAGGATTATTTTAAATCACAGTCATGTTTTTTTTTCATCCTTAATGGTGGTGCAGTAAGTTGGAGGAGTGCAAAGCAAGAAACGACTGTTGATTCTACTATCGAAGCTGAATATATTGCAGCCTCATAGGCAGCAAAGAAAGCCATGTGGATCAAGAAATTCATCACAGAACTTGATGTGGTTCCTAGCATTGTTGATCCAATTACATTGTATTATGATAACAATGGAGCCATTGCGCAAGCAAAGGAACCAAGGTCTCATCAACGATCTAAGCACGTGATTTGGCGTTACTATTTGATTAGAGAGATCATTGGTAGACAGGATGTAACCATAGATAGAGTCTCCACTGTTCAGAACATTGTTGATCCGCTTACAAAGCCTCTAGCCCAGAATAAGTACGACAGACATGTACTAGCCTATGATATTAGATACAAAGGCAATTGGCTTTAGAGCAAGTGGGAGATTGTTAGTGTAGGTACTCTAAAGACAATCATTGTAATGATATTTTTAGAGATATATTATTAAAAAGGCATTATTTATTAATCAGTGTTTATTATTGTTTAGAATAATATTGTATAACTGTTTAATAAAGTCCATGGTATAAACATAGTATGAAGGCATTCATGATATGATCATGATAATGAGATGCTTATCATGTGTAATTATGTTTTAACCTAAATTTCTCTAGTCATATAATCAATGAGATTGGACATTATTGATTCAAAAAGACTAGCACATACATATACTATTTGATTTGATCAAATCATTTGATCTCATAAAGATGCTAACATTGAGATGTCTAAGTATAGTATGTAGATACTTACTAAGAGTGGTAAGTGCATCGGAGTGATCGCAGGAGATAATCATATGGAAATCTAAACAATGTTAATGACATATCTCTACATGAAAATGTGCAAATATCCTTAGACTTGAGATGCTTAAGAGTGATCTAGAGTGAAGATGTTGTACTTTGATTCCATGCCTTGCTCTCCCAATAGGTCTACTCATAGGGTGGACATTAGGTATAGTTTGAGGCACTCGTAGATATTTAAGTAGTCAATAAAGAATATCATAACTCCTGTTAGAATGAGGGTTTTACCTAAGGCCTCTTGTATGAGATCATTATTGAAAATATTTGGCTAAAGTGGATAGTACTTAGTGATAGTCTCTAAGGAAATCATTTTAGTAATGATGCTATCACACCCCAACTCCAGTGGTGCAATGGTCATAGGGCAAGGATAGGCTTAAGGCCACCATAAACCCGTAGAACACTCATATCCTGGATCTCATTCATAAAACATATTCATATCAAATATAAACATCATTACAAATATTCATTCCTATGGTTCATATAATCATAATTCATACATTTATATTTATCATCATATAATTTCCTCTTGTTCCTTGCTGGTCAAAAGATATATCCCACATCACTAAGGAACAAGGGTAGCCCAAAATGTAATAGTTCAGACATCAAAATAATATCATCCTCAATATCTAACTATAAAGCTCTAGAGTATATTCTTCATACATACATTACAATAATACAATTCAATGAATTTATATCAAAATAATTACAATGATGGCTTCTTGGAGGAATAAATCAAGAAGCTCGGTCTTCTATATTAGCTCCCTCTCGAGCTACACTATTACCTGAAATCCACAGAAGAGG
>CANXYC010187138.1:0-47152 GCA_948193065.1 Aleurites moluccanus
ATTTAATTCAGATTTACTGTTCATGCCACTATTCATGACAGTTCCAAACTTCTGATTTCTCCCACATTAATTACCATTAATGACTTCAAATTACTTGTAATAAATTCTATTCACCCAATATTAATTATTCTAACCAACAGACTTATATAAATCTAAAGAAAATAACTTTGGAAGAAAATTTATCTTATTTCTTCAAAATTGAATTTCCTGAGATTTCTTGCTTAAATCTGATGATTTCTTCCTTAAAATAGAATCATCTAGAGGTCTAATGCATTAATTTGAGTATTAATGCCTTAGAAAATAAAATGAAACTAATCTGAGAAAAGACTGAAATTAACGAAGAAAGAAGAAATGAAAAATTATGAAAAACACTACTGGGTTGCTGGGGTTAAATAGACTATTGCCCTCAGAAATCTCACTCGCCAGCTTGCCTCGACAATGCTACCTTGCATAAGCCAGCTCGCCTTTCCCAGCTCGCCAAACTGATCCGGCAAGGCCACTTCGCTAATCCTGCTCGCATATGTCACCTCGCATATGTTGCCTCGCCAAACCCTCATCGTGAACTCTTCCTCGCATATGCTACCTCGGCAATGCCTCTTCTCCTCTCTGTCTCTTCGCCAACTCACTTCGCCTATCTCCCTCTTCGCCAAATCCTGCTCGTGAATTGCCACTTCACATATTCCCTCTTCGCCAAACTCTGCTTTGCGAGTTGCCACTTCGCACATTCTCTTTTTGCCAAAACTCTTTGCTAAACCTCTTCGCTAAACTCTCTTCGCCGAGTTCCTCTTCGCGAACTCTCTTTGCCAAGTTCCTCTTCACGAACTGCCACTTCACTATATCCTTTTTCGCCTAACTTCACTTCGCATATGTCACCTCGCATATGCCTCTTCGCCAATTTCCGCTTCGGCAATCTCACCTCTCCACTTCGCCACTTTGCCAACTCGCATTGTCGGCTCACAAATGCCACTTCGCATTTGCCGGCTCGCAGCACCAAGACTCTGCTATGATGAAACCTTTCCTGGACAACTTACACTTAATCAGCTCGCAAATAAGCTATAAACATCCAAACTTTTTGATTCTTTTTACCACTTAAAATAGACATATAGAAGTTCAATATATCCAAAATTCAAACCACTAGAGCAACTACATAGACTATGGTGACTCTCCAAATATCACCTAGACTTACTGTCCCAAAATCCATCCGAATAGTCCTGATAAATTCTATTCTCCACTGAAACATACTTATCCAAAATTCCTAAAATTTTACAGCCAACAACATAACACATAAAGAAACATTTTTTTATGTTTACACCTTTGGCTCAATCTATCTCTGTCATTCCCAGAAATTCCAAACAGATAAAGACTTCCTGCAGAAATATTCAACCAGACCAGTCCTTCTCAAAGTGACATAACTCATCACTCACACAGAATTTTGCCAAGCCATATTATAGAATTTCAGTTGAGACATGGATTCACAACTTTCATGTTTTACACTTTATCAAATTATTTCTTTAAGATCATACAATCAACCTCACAAAATCCTGCAACTGAAATCAGAAATTCTGGATTTCTCAAACATTCATATAACTAATTAATTAATTCTTCAAATATACAATTTAATTAAAATACCATAAATGGCAGATATTACAATTGTATTGTACTCTTATCAATAATTACTAGATACTACTATGGAAGCCCATTGGCTTATCGCCTATATGGACATGACAAAGCTACCGCACTGACGGGGTAGTGGGTAAGTATTGTTAGTGTTAGTGCTTTAAAGACAATCATTTTAATGATGTTTTTATATTATATATTTAATAAAAAAATATTTCTTTGTTAACCAGTGATTTATTAATGTTTATAATATAATCGTATAACTGCTTAATGAAGTCTATGGTATAAACATAACATAAGAACATTTATGATTGGATCATGATGGTGAGATGCTTGACATTGTAATTATGTTATTAGGTAAACTATCCCTAGTAATAGAATCAACAAGAAGAGACGTTGTTGATTTCACAAAGACTAGCACATGTGTATAATATTTGATTGGATCAAATCATCTGAAATCATATAGAGATGTGGACATAGGTGGTGTCTAAGTATAGCATGTGGATGCTTACTAAGGGTAGTAAATATATTGGAGTGATCACCTGGGATTATTATATGGAATTCTAAACAATATTAATGATACATCTCATCATAGTGATGTAAAATGTCCTTTGACTTGAGATACTTAAGAGTGATCTAGAGTGTTAAGGCTATACTTTGATTATGTATCTTATTCTCTCGGTTAGGGTTTACTCATAGGGCGGATATTGGGTATAGTTCGAGACACTCATAGATATTTAAGTAGTCAATAAAGGAATTCATAAATCATATTAGAAGGAGGGTTTACCTAAGGCCTCTTATATGAGATCATTATTGAAAATCTTTGGCCAAAGTGGATTGTACTTAGAGATGGTCTCTAAGGGAGTCAGTTTTAGTAATGAGGCTCGGAGACAATGAACTAATATTGGGGCTAAGTGTAGAGTAGCCAGCTTAGTGAGAGTTAACACAAAGTCCATACGTTGAACCAAATGAGGTAAATGTGATTGAAGGGTCTAGTAGCACAATATTGTCTATGTAAGGGTTATGTATTTAATCATGAATACTTTCTGATTATTTGGAGGTCATAATGTGTGGCTAGATACCGCTCATGATCTATTCAAATTATAAAGGATTGATTATATAATTAATTATGAATTAAAAGAGTTTAATTCATATAATCCTTGTTGGATAAGGATTACCTTTTATGGAACTTTCCTATTTTGGAAGTAGGATTTTCACTTAAGACTTTCCTAATTTATTTAAGAAAATTATAAGGGACTTGAGTTGTCATTTAATTAGAGAACCTATAAGGTCATACACATTGAAGTAATTAAAGAATAAATAAAAGAGATATTTAAGTAATGAATTTAATTTATGGACTAAAATAAGGTGTTTTAATTAAGGCCCAATTAGTCTTATTTAATTAAGTACATAAGATATTTTAATTAATGAACTAATGGATTAATTTAGTTATGGGCTTAATTAGAATTAAAAGTCCAACAAGCCTTTTAATTTCATTAATGGCATAATTATAATTAGGTGGTTAAGAAAGGGCTAATTGAATTAGACCCATTCTAAGTCCTAATTTAATTTGGAAAAGGGCTACCTATAAATGGAGATTTAACCAAGAATTAATCTAATTATCCATTATTCTATTGTTGATCGAAAACCCTAGAATGACTATAAGGAGAATTCAGCCATCCTTGGTGAAAAAATACCTTGACCGAAATTACCTAGCCTAGCACAAAGATGATTTTGTTCATCTCTTTCCTTGATTGATTTTATTATTTACTCTTCATGTAGATACTTTAGAGCATTTCATAATTTTGGATTGATTGTGGTTTACAACAACCCATCAAGAAGATCAAGAATTTCAAGAATTTCAAGAATTCAAAGTAAAATTTCAAGAAAGGTAAATATTTCTAATCTTTTCTTTAAAGAATTTGATTTCAATCAATATGGATTCATGTTTTATGAATTTTAAAATTATTTCCACAGCACCTAATAGTTTAAAATTCGTATAAGTATCGTCGACATTATGCACAATGGACTTTTTATACTATTTACCCTAGCTAGGAAGAGACTTGTCCTAGCCATAAGGTCTGGCCTGCCTTATGTAATCTACTGATATACTGTATTCTACATATATATGTATTACTGTTGCCAAATTATTCAGCGACACCATTCTTTGATATCCATTGTTTTTACATGTGAACATGATACCAAGAACTTGATCACTTAATGTTATTCATTATTGATACCCATTCCTTTACCCATCACATTTGATGTGCAAAGTGTTGATTTCTAAAATATAACATTGGCACCCCTTTTACCCGTTCTTCTTATTCATTATTATTTACTTAACTTGATAATCTTATTATTTTACTCTTTCATTTTTACCCACCTAATTCCTATTCAGTGATACCATTTTATTATTGTCCACTGCTTTTACTTGTTATTGTGATACCGTAAACCCTGTTACCCAAAGTTATTCATTATTGTTGTCCATTTCTTTACTCATGGCATTTGATGTACAAATTGCCCTCCTATGAAATGTGAACATTGATAACCCTTTTATTTATTCTCATCAATCATTGTTACCTTCCTATTTTGATAACCCTTCCATTTGTTCCTCTATCGCTACCCATTTAATGTATATGTTTAATAATGTATAATTAGCTCACTGAGTATTATTATACTCACCTCATAATTATTTATTATTTTACAGGAACATATAGTAAAAGTTGCATTCCAAGTCACTTTTTCCTCCGACTTGGGATATCGAAGAGTCTACGGTAATTGTTATATCTTGTGAAGTCAAAAGGTAAAATCTTTAGAGCTCCATGGTATTATATATAGATAAATAAATAATACATAGGGTACTATATATGTAATCAAACTGATTAACATGTTATAAGCATAATAAGATTTAGAAATAAGCGAAATGACATAAGCTTATGATTAATAAGATAAGTACTATGTGATTGTGGCTGAAATAGAGTATGTATGATTAGGAATGAGATATTAAATAGAATATAGTACAAATGAAATGGAAAAGGAATTGAAGTAAGGGATATAGAAATATAATGTATGTATCATTGAACTGTGAAGATCAAGGGTATAGGATGGAAAAGAAATAAAAATGGGAATAAAATTCACTATACTGATTATGAAAATTGATAAATGATTAATTGAAATTGACATGTTAACGGGTTCTACGGGTATCTAGTGACCTTAGATTTACTCGTGCCCTAAGATCGTAATGCCCCTTATAGTGGGACGTGATAGATTATATGTTGGGTGATATAGACATCAAGTCTTGATCAATCCAATCATTTAACAAAATTAATGAAGGCATTTAATCGAGTAAATAAAAAGTTGTTTGGCTTAAAAATCATTTATTTAGGTTGTTTGGTATATTGTGAACACGTATCTTTGCATTTCATTATGTATAATTAGATTTTTGCAAGTTCTAAATTAAGTATTGGGCCATTTGTGAAGCAACCAGGTTTTAATAAATCTTCAGAGCACCCTCGAGACATAATCGCTCATATGGGACCAAATGGGACTCGTCGGAGACCCGGAGGATACAAAAATGACTCAGAACACTCGATTCCTCGCGAAACCTGCCAGGTGCTGCCAGTTAGGCATGACGAATCCGCCAATGATTGGTGGTGGCAGTGCCCATAGTGTTTGGCGGATCCGCCACCCCCTTTTGGTGGATCCAGGCCAAAACGACCATTTTGCCCTTTCTTCTCCTATAAATACCCCCTCCTTCACTTCTTCCACCACTACTTCACCACCCTCTCTCTTTGAGACTTTTTCTCTCTAACATCTCTCTTTGAGAAAAACCTAAAGAATTAATTAATTAAAATTAATCAAACTTAATTAAATAATTAAAACTTAACTCCTTTTGAGTTTAATATACACAAACAAGATTTAATACTCTTTGGATTCGAATTGAGTTCTCATTGAATTACCAAATATAAGACTAAGAAATAGGCACATATAGTCTCAAATTAATTCTTTTTGAATAAATTTGATTTCTTAAAATCGATACTAGAACTCCGATCGGGTAAAGCCTTTGACCTCCTCTACCATAGGTGAATCCCTAAATCCAAATCCATCTAAATTAGGGCATCATAAATTGCTCATTCTCCCAACTTCATCCTGAAATATGCTTCAAGTCTAAAACTCTTGGTCAAACCGAAAACCCCTTCGCAAGAATGGCAAACTACGCTGATTTGATTCCCATTCAAAAGGATACTTAGGCATGTTTTTAATCAAACATCAAGTTTAAAAACCCTAAAAACCATTTTCTCCTTTCCAGCTGTATGTCTGTTTTAATTATGTTATTTGTTCATTTAATATTGAAGAATGTGTGATCAACCTAAAACCCATAAGAGATAAAGTTGTTATCCACTGATTTAATATTCAAATGTAAATTATTGCTTTATTATGTTGTTTTGGATGAATGGTTTAATTGTTTTACTTATTGCTTTGCATTTTATAAATGTCATTGATAAAAATAATATTTTTAAGTCATGATTAAACTGAAAGTCAAATTATTATTTTTAACTAAAAACCTAGTCCCCGAATCCATAAATCTAGTTCGAAGGTTTAGTGTTCTTTTTATTGGGTTATAATTGGAGTCAAAATTGGGTTTTTACCTTATATTTTCCCAACAAAAATAAATTAAAGTGGCGAATCTCCATAAAGTTTCAAAAATTAAAAATCATTTTTCCAAAACGCTACAAGGGGGCAGGGTTATACGCTCTGCAATTTTATGAGATTGAGCCTCGATGAGCATTCTAATCCCTCAGCGAACCTGGACTTGGTGTTCGGGGGAGGCCTCAGACATATGTATTATTATGACTTGAACCCGATGACATGTGACTAGTGTAAGAAATTATGAAAGTATAAGACTTTTGGAATCCGTAGTAAGTCAAACTAAACACCAAACGACAAAACTGCAATATGACAACTATAATTGTCATAAAACAAAGGCTATAAGCCCACCGATCAAACAAATACTATGCTAAACATCAAATTTTTGCCTCTTCGGACTATCATCTCAATCATATCAATCCATCATTATTTGGTTCCTACTAAATAGAATAACATAACAACCAGACTGAGGAAGCTCAACTATCCTAACTTATATAGAATAAAGATAACAAAAGCAATAGTGGAAATAATAATGTAGAGCACAATAATTCATAAAAACAAATCTGAAAATAATTACATAATTAAATAAAATATCTTCATTACCTGAGGATGGAAGGCAAGAGTAACTCAACAAAATTTTACTTTTTTAAGCTCAACCTGCAAACAGAAAAAATATTGAATATGGATGAGTATTCAACTCAATGAGCTACATGGTTAGGAATATACCATACCATTCAAATGTCAAATATACTTATGCATAACAATCAAGTAATCACAAAATCACATAAGAACCACACTAAACCTCAAATTGGGAAACCGATCCTCCCTCTCTAGTTCTTTGAATCCAAATACCATCTCTTATATGGTCCCAATAGTCCATGGTCTATGTCACAAATCGCCGGGCAATAACCAAATACCAAGCCGTTATACACCAATTATAACTCATTATATCATAATTATCATAACATAGTCATAATAAGAATCTTATGTGGTCTTATATTACCCCAATATCATTCAACATCCACAAATAATATATAACAATCACAATTATAAGAACTTTCTATAGTATCAACATTCATCATGCGTCAACAGTCTAATATTGATAATGATATCTAAATCATGTTTATCTATCATTTAATTATCTTGTTTCATAATTTATTTATTTTCATACCTTTTCATTTGTTTTCATTTCTTTCCATTTTGTGATTACATACATGTTTTCATCTTAAGTCATCTTGTTCTTGTGTTTTTGTGGAGTTCTAATTGCTGCCACTACTTTATTCTTATTTTCATTTGATTCCATTTAATTCGTTTGTTTCTACACTCTTGCTTTTCAAGTTATTTCCATCAAATTTAATTGTAGTCATACCATAGTTCCTTGTTCCCTTGTTTTCTTTTGTATTTACTTTAGTTTTTTTGAGTTCAATTACGTAGTTAAATTAAAAAAAAAAAAGAGAAAAAAGACTATAAACAAAAGAAGGAAAAAAAATTGAAATTTGATATATACTAATAGTTTTTATATTAGTTGGAGTGTGTTTACAGTCTTTGTCCCAAAGAGATTCTGAATTTTGAAGATTTAAAGTGATTTCATTGTTGAGCTGGAAAAATCAACATAAAATTTGAAAGATCTAAAAAAGATTCGGGGAGTCAACTTTGAATTAGGATTGGCTTTTCAAGTCTAACGCGATCATTTAAGAAATTAATTTCATTTGCAAATAAATTTTAAATATAATTTATTTGTAAATAAATTATAATATTTAGTATGTTAAATAATAAATATAAAATTCATTTTAAATAAAGTAAATATTGTGTTTAGTATAATTTTAAAATTTATTTTAATATTTCACTTGGTTAAAAATATCCTTATAAGTTTATTATTTATTTACTTATTTTCTTTTCAAAAATTTCATATTACATTAATAAAAATATAATTATTTATAACTCAATTTAATATTTATTATTAATATCATTTATATACACTATTTTTTCAAAAATAAATATAATTTTTATTATAAATAATTAAATTTATTAAGAAATTTGTACTTGCGAAAGAATTTGAAAAAGAAGATCAGTTAACCACTTCCAATCTTCCCCATTTCAAGATTTTGATTATAATATTTAAGAAGAAAAATATTAATATTTTTTTTTGTTAATAAATTATATAATATTTATTGCTACAAGGGTTAATTTTTTTTTTAAAAAATAAAAATTATGTATTTAATTGAATAAAATAAATTTGAACGGCCTCATTATATATTTTATTATAATATAAGAACATCTAAATATATACTACTATATATGTATATTTTACTTATATTTATGGGCTTGTATTTATTATTATCTAAGAAAAATAAAATACTTAAATAATTTCATAGCGATTTCGCCTAAAACTCCAATTCGATTAAGACGTACCCTAACTCTTAATAAACAATAATTTTAAAAAATAAAAAATATAATTTCTTAAAATTATGGTATTAAATTACAAATATTATAAATACAGTGTATCAAAAATTATTCAACCATAATTTCAAACCAATATTTAAAAAATTACAAGATTTAAAATTAGAGTTTTGAGTTGTAGTTAAATTAAAAATATAAAAGTAATTGAAACATAATTAAATAATTAATTTTTTATTTCAAATATTGTAAATGCAATCTTATTTCTGCAAAATAAAAAAGGCAACATTCATATAAAAGTAGAAATAATATGACATTTCTCAAATATTATACTTATTGCAATAAATTTGGTCATATTATTTATGAATGTGTCATTAAAAAAAAAACAACAAAAAACTAAGTTAGTTTTGATTGTTAAAGATACAAATGCTAACTCCTAAGGACTCAAAATGAAATGGGTACCAAAAACTTTTTATTTTATGCAGAAAATTGATGATGATGAAGAAGTCATATTATTTGAATCTCCAAGCAAAAAGAAGCCAAATGTTGTGCAATGGATGCCTAAACTCAAAATAGGCTTACCTCTTTCAAGAGATTAAAATTCATAGCTACAAGTGGTAACCCTAAACTTTAATTTTCATTGAATGAATGTGCTACCGCTATAATAATGTTTATATGCCTATTGATTTGAGTAAAAATTTGTTTGAAAATGTAGATGGCATATTCAAATATTTTTTTAAAATATTTTTGCTTTGATGATTCCTTTAGCACCACTTGAATGTTTTTTATTGATTAAGTGGGAGAAATTTTTATAACTTCAATTGGTATCAATTTTTATGATGTCATTTCATTTAGTTTCCCTCTAATATTTCAATTGGTATAAATTATTTTTCAAAAGGGGAGAATTTGACATTTTTAATGATATAAAAAAGGGGGAGAAGTTTGTACAAGTGTTTATATTTCATTGGTATTTATTTATATGAGCTATTTTGTTTAAATATTTAAACACTTGTATGCATGGTTTTGTTATCATCAAAAAGGGGGAGATTGCTATCCCTCTTGGGCTTGCTGTTAATTTTGATGATAACAAAACATGTTAATTGTGTTAATTGTGCTAACAATTTGTTTAAGTTGGTCAAAACATGAGAAATCATGACAAAAGATTATTTGTAGGATTAACACATTTTGTAAGAGTATATATGCTAAGGGGAGCATATTTGAAGATTGCAACTTTTTAAAAATGAAGTTGAAAGTTGCTAGATGTTGGTGTGTCACGGGTGCTACCACTTGTAGTTGCGGGTGCGACTCTAGGAACAAGGTTGATCACAAGTGCGACAAAATCAGTCGCAACTTTGAAAAACTTCAAGTCGCGGGTGTGACGCATTCTAGTCGCGGGTGCAAAATTAAATTGAGAATTTCTAAAAACATCCAGTAGCCTCAAGATGAATAGTGTCTCTCCAGTAGCGGGCGCGACGCATGGAAGTTGCAGGCACGACTCGAGGAAGTTGAAGGCGTGACACCAGAAAACTGACAGACTTGCATAAAATCTGATTTCATGCCAAATTCTGTATAAATTGGGAAAAGCGAATAGGACAAATCATATATGGATGGAAATATATGGATGTCTATTCTTAGGAACAAAAATTAGATTGAGCATTGGACATTGAAAAATGAAGATATGAATTTTTGAAAGAATTATGCTCAAGCTAGCAAACTAGGATAAAATAGATAGGACAAATTGAAAATATTTTTGAGAATTATAAAAGAATAATTTGGGTATAAAATTACACATTATTGAAGATTTGGATGTCTAGTTTCATATGAAAAAATAATCAAGTAATTTCGAATTCTATAGAAGGAGAAATTAAAAAGTTAGAGAAGTATGCTCAAACTATCTTTTAGATTTGAACAAGAAAATATTATGATTTTTTAAGATATGAATATGAATTATTTTGGAGTTGAGTTAGACCACAAATTTGAAGTAGACATCTCAAAGTTTCCAACGCAAAAAACAGTGTATCATTTGGAGTTGTATAACTCAAGATACGATAAAATGAAATTACTACTCTGACAATGATAAAAAGTCGTGGGCGTGACTCAAAAGTAGCGGACACGACTCCTGCGATTCAAACAGCAAAACTAGCCGTTGAAAAGTGTTATAACAGCTATATTTTAGTTTTTAATGACCATAATGGCTCTATTTGGGTTAGGACTATAAATATAAGTTCCAAAATGATTCCAAAAATGAAGAACAACATCTATTAAGCTTATATAAGTTAAAAATAAATTTCCAACTTCATTTTCTTAGTTAGATTATTTATTTGTAAGATTCATTGAGGTGAATTTATTAGGAAGTTGGGTATTTGTTCTTTTTCTCTTTCTCATTATTTCTTTAGGCTATTAAGTGAGTTTAGAAAGAGAAAGGGAATTGTTTATGAGCCTTCATTGCTCATCTTAAATTTATTGTAAAAGTTTGAGTGTAAGCCTTGTAAAACACTTATAAAGGTTTGAGTGGAATCCTATGAAAACACTTGGGTTTAATCTTACACCCGTAAAATGATCGGAGTAAAATACTCAAGTGTGATCTTGAGGACTGGACGTAGGCAAAAGTTGGCCGAACCATTATAAATCTTTTGTTTGATTCTCTCCTTTCTATATTCTTTATATTTTACTCATTTATATATGTATATTCATTTATTGTTGAATTTGTTTATTTACTTCCACTATTTTAATTTATGATTAATTTTTTATTTTATTTTTTTGTCAAACAATCAATTCACCTCCTCTTAATTGCCATAATGACTTACACATTCGTTTGCAGATTTGTATATATATCACAAAACAAAGATAAAACTGATGGGAACTTGAAAGACAATGTTTTGAAATCCTACTTCAAGTAAGAGAAAACTTAGGAAAGCCAATGACTAATAACGAACCAAAGGTATAAAATTTTTTAACCCAAAACTTATATGGAAGTAAGAACCAAAAATATAAGTTGTGAATGCCACAACATGAATAATTTTGATAAATTCAAAAAAGTCCAATGAGGAACTAAGAAAATAATCTCACATTCTGAATTTTATTGTACAATGAATTGTATGCCTTTGTACAATGAAATTAGGAGCACCTACATATAGCAACATACTATAATTAATTTGAATGCACATGTTAAACAACCCAAATAAATAATTTTCATGCTAAACAACCCTTATTTACTCATTTAAATGCTTTCATTACTTTTGTTGAATGCTTAGACTTATGAATGTAGGATCATATCAATTAACAAGCCACAAAATGTTTATTAAAAATCATTGATTAATTGTTGAGTATTCAATTCAAAAATGGACAACTATATTTCCACTCAAAACTTTATGATTAAAATTCGACTTTTGAATTAAAAATTAAAGTTGGTAACTTTACCACTCAAAACTTGCTTTTATTTAAGGTATAACCTAAATATTTGAGTGAGTTATACTACCCCACTTACAAAATCATGAATTACTATTTACTGCTAAATTAAAAGATAATTTATCGCAAAACTTGAGTGATTAAGGGCGTGTGGAGGACAAATTGAAATAAATTAGACCAACCATTAATTACATAGTTCAAGAATGGAAAAGTAGTCCAAAATATCCAGTATGAGAGGATTAGTTCAATTTGCTCCTTTTTATGGATTCAATGTGAATGTGCAAAGAAAACATAATCATCAAAGAATAGAGGGATACAAAGGTCTCGTGAATCGATTGATCTATGTCGAATATATTTTGTTTTCTGAATTTGACATGATTAACCAGTTTAACACCTCTTTATTGTAAAATTAATCAATTTAACTCTTAAAGTTGATAAATTAAAATGATGAGTTGTCTATTTATCCAACTTGAAGGTGTCTCACTTTCTCATGTGCTGATATGAAAAAAATAATAATATTTATTGACTTAATTATTTAGTGGGTATTTGACAAATTTTTTTAATGTCATTGTTTACTTTTTGATTTTCAACGGTTGCATCATATTTGTTTGGTTATTAACAGTCGTTAGCTGTTAGATAGTCAAATAACTGTTATTTATAAAAATTTTAAATTAATTTTTTTTTTAAATTTCTACTTATTTAAATAAAAAAGACTAAATTATTTTTTAAAAATAATATTTAAATAAAAAGATAAATATTAATTCTCAACCTTAATTGTTATTAAATATAGTAACAATTAATAATAATTTTATCAAACACTTTATTAAATATAATAACAATTAATGATAATTTTATCAAACACTTTATTAAATATAATAACAATTAATAATAATTTTATCAAACACTTAAGTAATAGTTACTAGTTATTAACTATCAGTTACTAACTAATAATTATTATGAATAATTAAATTAAACGGGACTGAGTTGGATATGTCTTCTTCCATAAAAAAAATTATTATTATTAACTGCAAATGCGAATTTTCAATTTTGGATGAGAAAACATTAAAGGTTATAATTTAGTTCAATTTTTGAAAGAAATAAAATTATCCATCTTTAAGTTTCTGGATACTTTTGTTGATATAGAATATTTTTTGTTTCTAAAGAAAAATAAAAGAAACTTAAGAATTGAGATAAAGAGAAAATAGGTTAGGGTTGGGGTTGGGTTGGTGTAGAAGCACGAAGAATAAGAAGTAAAGAATATTAATTTAACTTAATTTAATAATAAAATAATAATTTTAAATCAAATTAAATGAGAGCCCATTTTTTTAAACTTCAAGTGCCTTTTTCTGCACGTAATCACACTCCATACTCGCTGGATAAATAAATGCTCAATTAGTATAATATTGCAACTTCAGATATTCGATAGGTTAATATCTACAATAAGCCGAAGTAGCCTCTTTTATGAATAAAAAATTTTGTTTCCCAAACACTTGATTCTTTCAATTCAAAGAATAATTTTTTGAATATTCAATTTGTTTGATATTGAGATTCAAATCACTTTTCCCAAGAATAAATAAATAAATAAATAAAATTAGATGATATTGAAAACAATGATTTTGTTCAATTACTTTTAAAAATTTTATGATTAAAGTATATAAAATTCATTTTAAAAATAAATTCTAATTTCCAATGATTTCCAATCGACAAAATGTTTTTCTCAGTAGCAATTAAAATAACAATGCCCTAAACATATTGGGAATTCCTATTGAACATGATGGGAGAGATAAAACTTCATATCACCAAGTTATTGAGAGAATTTTCATGGCTGGCATACGAAACTCTCACTTTTACCAATTTATTATTCGTTGCCATCTTATGCAGAAGCACTCAAATTGCTATAAAGGTGTAAAGAGTAGATGGATTGAATAGATATTATGCTGATACAAGGATATTTAGGAGGTGATACACGAGAAAAATACTACTGGTTACTAGGGTATAATTTTACTCACCATGATGGTGATAAGTTTCAAAAAGACAAATTCTTCACGATTACAACTCAATTTTACTCACCATGATGGTGATAAGTTTCAAAAAGACAAATTCTTCATGATTACAACTCCTACATCTCTTAGTACACTGCAAGAAAACCTGTTCAGGTTTACAAACTGATATATAGTTGAAAGTAAAATAACTAACAATTCTCAGAACCAACTGTACCGCAAAATAATAAAACCTTGAAAAAGTCTTAGCTTTATTCGTATTTCAAAAGGATTTTATAATGAACTCATTTTACATCAAACAAATATCAGCTGATAATGTAAAAAGCTCCTTGAATATTTTGAATGCAATTATCAGAGGATTCGATCTTGAAGATCATTCATTAAGGTGGATGCCAAGGAACTGAGTTTCTTCCCAGTTTCTCCTGCCATATTCTTTAGGGAAGAAATATCCTGTTGTGCCTGAAAAGGATAGAACACAAGGAGAACAGATTTTTTATCAATACAGAAGCAGTATTCATCTTTTCTTTGCTTCTTATATATGGGATCTGAAAGAGGGAGAGAAGGAAACCATAAAAACTTATCTCAGGAAAGCATATACCTGGAAAGATATCCGATTGATCAGGTCACTTGCAGCAAGATCAATGGATGATTCATTGTTGCCATGACCAAAAAGATCAGCACTGGAGATGGCTGTAGAACCCTGGAATAATATGAAGATTACTACCTTGCCTCAAAGCAAATTTCAGAACAGAAAGACACTATGGTTATGCCAATCTCTCAAAATACAAGTTTCTTCTTTATTGTGCTTGTTTTTGATATCAGTATACGTAGTGAATTGATTGACACCTGCTACAAGTTGACAACTAAAGCTGCTGGGTCATTGGATATAGGGAACTGAAAGGAGATGCAGTAGCTTCTTTATCTGGTCCTATTGTCTGAATTCAGATATATATCATAAGGGACATGCACAAACACAAGGAGAAAAGAGAAAAATGGCACTATTGGTGATTTGACCTGTGTTTGGTTAGGTGGCAGCTGTTTTGAGCCCAAAAAAAAAAATATACACATCTTCAGCCTTTTCTTGGATTATCCCAAAGCGAAGAGAAGGGAAGGGGCGTTTAAGAATATCATATGAAATAATTTCCCTAAGAAGCTCAAAATTAATTAAGAAAGAAAATGAATGTTCAAAAGCAGACAATCAGAAGAAACTACAGTTGGAAGCTACATACTGAGAATTTCTGCAAGGTAACTTGAGAATCAACATCAGTAGCCTTGCTCTGATCTCCAAAGAATTGAGCCGACGAGATAGATTTTGCATTTGAGAACTTCTTCCTTGCTTCATCTGTTTCCTGAATCTGATAATACTAGGATGTAAGAACAAGATAGTATGGGAAAGAACTGGGCCATCCCATAGCTAAATATCATGTCACCATTGACGAAAACGCAACAGATTCTGATAATAACAGCTAAATTTTCTTCTTGTAAAAATGCATATCCCAAAAGGAGTGAAATAACGATAATTCAGTATTGACTATAAGATAAAGAGTGACAGAAATGCAACACCGGGCAGCAGTAGATCAAGACAGAGACCACCAACACGCAACACCAAAATCCTTTTTAATAGAGCTTGAGCTATAAAACTTGCAAGGATGCTTAAAGCAGAATCATTGCAACTAATAGGGATTCCAGAAGTAGCACATATTCTTTTTACCAACCCAAGTTCACCCAATATGATATGGGTGGTAACTGGTAGTATACAAATTTTAGTGGGCTATCAATGGTCCAGCTATAAAAATATGTACTAACCAACCCACCAAAAACAGGGCCCTGCACTGTCTCGTATAATGTGGGTCCAGTGCAGTATAGAGTTTTATTCATAAAGAACATGACAATCATGAGCAAGTTGAGTTTTCCAGATTTTAAATCAATTAAAATAGAGCTGAACAAGTATCCAATCATACATGAAATGACATTAAGTGTCACATAGAAAACTTGCCAAGAGTCACCCTAATGTCGCCCTAATTTTCTTCCTCCCCTTTTAGGAGACACTTTCTGCAACCTTTGGACTCCATCTCTCATAACTCCCTAATTATTTTTCTTTCTCATTATTAATTTCATCTTGATGACTGAGTTTGAACAATGAGAGATCTTTTTTTGGCAGAGTCATCTGCACTTGAAGGTATGATTGGATCCAGTTTGAATATCAGTTTAATGCAAAAATAACCTCTATCCATGTTTCTCAATCTTTAGACCCTATTATATGGATTGGATCCAATCATCTAAACATTCATGGGTTTGGAAAGGTTGAGTACTGTTACCTTTCCAACCCACTATACAACAACCAGTCCAATGATTCCTCATAGACATGCAACAAAAACAATCAATTAAAACAGGCATAATGACAATAATAATAATAATAATAATTAAAAGCTAAAATTTAGTGCTTTTAATAATTCTATCACAGTTTTATACCACAAATACTAGATTTTTGCAATTCTATCCCTGATCCAATTTCAGATGTGTCAGGCCTAAATTTCTTAATTTGTTACCCAGTCAAAAATTGTATGTTGTTGACACTTGATATGAAATATTTTATTATATTAATTTTTCCACTGGTGTGAACAAGAGAAACAGATTCAGACCTAAAACTCTAAGTAAATTCAGGTCTAATTTTATCTCAATTCGGATCTTTGAGAGAACAACAAAAATTAAAATGTTACTTTATAGAATTAACAAAATTAAAAATTTGTGATATAACTGCAAAAAGCATTAAAGTTATAAGAATTTTTTCATAATTAGGCCATTAAAAAATAGTTGCTACTGCTCAAGCAATTGTATTTCCAAGTCACATCAGCCATCCAAATATTTTACTTTTAGTTCATACCTTCTTAAGGAAAAACAAATGAGGCCTAAAGCCTCATTTAGCTCTGAAGATAGAGATTCTGCAGTATGGTGTACTGGGTATCAAACATTACAGTTTTTTTTTATTTGATAAGGTTTTAGCATTTAATAAATGATATCTGTGTCAACCATGAGTTATTTGCATCTCGCATAAAATCAATAAAGCTTACCTGCACTTTTGAGGAGTTTGAGCTTGATTTCTTCTGAAATCCACTATCCATTCCAAATTCTGCAAAGAAGCTTGAAGACTTTGGAGGAGATACATGGCTAATCACTTGTGGACCACTGGCAACTAAATCAGTAGATTGGACATTATCCACATATTCAAAGCGAGATATGAAAGATGCACCGGCTTTTGGAGTGCTGTTAGTTGAAGAAGGAACGGAAAGAACTGGTTCTTCAGGTTTCTGATCATAGAGATTTTCACTGGGCTGCAATCAATAATAAGGTAGCTCCACTAAGAAGGCACATGGTGATAAATCAAGTAACAAGGAGTAAGCATTAATCAGCTGAAACCAAAATAAAACATTTCAGTTAATTTTGTTTGGTTTTTTCACTAAGTTTGATTCATTTTGAATTTTAAAATCAAATATTTACATATTTAGGCAGGTTTCATTAGCTCTTTTCCCCCTTTCCCTAAGATAACATATTGATCTTCCAAGATAAGATTTCAATTAGCCTTTTATTTTCTAGATTGATTTTGCATTTTTTACCTTTTATTTTTCCCAAGTTCCTGTATTATTTATTTTTTCCCTTTCTAGATTGTGTTTGGAAACCAATAATATGCAAGAATTCAATTCAATTTTATTCTAATTCTATTTTGCACAATCCTTAAGTTCTTACATTTGGAAAGCCCATTGAATAATAGAGTTCAATTCTTGAGTAATCAAAAACTCCTATTTTCCGCGAATTGCAAATCACTCCCAAAGTGTTGTGACTTTGCAAGAATTCAATTCATTTGATTTAACAACAGTGAGCCAATCATTGGAAGGAAAAAAAAAAAAAACCTTACAAGCAACTTTCACTTATTATATATTAGAATTCTATATATAAAAAAAGTCATATAATTTAATTCACTTTTCTATTATTCCAAATACCAGATTTCAATTGAGTTTTATCATTTTAGAAATTGTTCCAAATACATAACTTCTATCACAAAATCAATTGAATTCTATCATATGATTTATCCTAAAAAGGGTGAATAAACTCGTTTTGTTTAGGAGTTCTGTGAGAGAAAACAAAAGAAGATTCGTATTTGTAGCTTGTACATCCTATCCTTTCTTTCTTTCTTTCTTTTCTTTTTGAAGAGTAAAAAAGCCTCCATATCATTTGCCAAATCTAATATCCCAATTATGCAGCCTGCAACTAAATAAACTGATCAAACTGAATAGAAAACCTATAGGTTTTGGTTTTCAATCTAATTTGGTTTAGTATTTCAGTTTTTGAAATTTTTAGACTGATCATCCTAATTCCTTATAACAGATTAAATTAAGGAATATTTCTAATACTTCCAAGTTAGTTCTAATAATAGTTAATGAATTCGTAAAAGTGGAAAACTTACCTTTGTAGCAAGAAATTAAGGTATATTTCTAATACTTCCAAGTTAGTTCTAATAATAGATAATGCATTCGTAAAAGTGGAAAACTTACCTTTGTACCTAGCTTTCTAGCACCAAGTCCCCCAGTCTTCCCAGTTTTCTTAGCAAGAAGAGGCTTCTTCTTTGAACTTATAATAACTGGATGAGAAGCTTTAGGGGAACGAGCAACGCCAGGTGTTTCTTGCTTTCCTAAGGAACTTCCTTGAGACGGTGTTTCTTGCTTTCCTAAGGAACTTTCTTTAGTAGTCTCATTGGTCTTGATATCAGGAAGTCCATTGGATGCTTGGGCTGATTGAGAAGCAACAGGTGATGATGGCAAGCCTGAATCTTCTGCCATAAATTTGGCAAGTTCTTTTGAAAGGATTTGCCTATACAATTCAGCAGCTCTCGATGTATACTTGGCCTCAATTTTTCCCCCATCAGTCCATCCATGCTGCTTGAAGAAAACGTGAGCACGATTGTTTCCCCCTAAGCTCATCATTTTCAGGTGCTCGGGACTCCATGAGTCTAAATTTGTAGACCTACATGACAGAATAAATAAGTTCTTATGATTACAATTGCTTTCCTCTATTTTATTTTATTTTATGGAGTTCTCAATATAGCGCACCAAGCTGTTTCAATCTGAATAGAAAAAAGGACATTACTTGCATTAAAAAAACGGATAAAACCTAAAACATCAAAAGCATTCATAAAAACTGTCCACTATACCAAAGTTTTGGGTACTGAGACAACTATTCACAGGGGAAGACAAATTTTTCCTCTCCCTCAAAGGCCCTCCCTTTCATTCCCAAGGCATCCAAAAAATAGAAAAACGAATCAAAAAAGTTCCTTCTTCACCACAACTTAAACCCCTCAAAGCCCTCAGCTACTTCCAAACCAAACTTGCCACAACACATAATATTTTGATTATCAATTATTGAAAAGGCCACATTGACTCCTTCCAATATACAACATGTGATTCACCGTTTCAGCATTAAATTTTCAAGATAATCTCTCTCTTTTTCTTTTTGAAGATTGCAACTGCTTCCCTTAAAAAGAAAGTTAGATTAGAAAAAAAAAATGGAAAACAATAGAACAGATGCCTCAAAACAAAGGCATCAATAGATTAATATATATATATATATACACACACAGAGAATATACTATATTACTAACAACTATACATTACAAATGTAAGAGGAACCACCATATATTTTAACAAAATGTAACTAACTTGGAAACAAAGATTTTACCTTGAAGTTTCTAAATAATTTAAAATGTAAAAGCATGGGAGGATCATCCCACAATTTATGATAATTTTTTTTTGACAGATGAATGTACTAAAAAGGACCAGCAGGATAGATCAGGTAAAAATATGACAAAGCACTTGTCAATACCAAAGGTGGCAACTCTCACACATGTGCCTACTCCTAGCTAAACAACTAAAAATCAACAAATATGGAAATGAAAATGTAAAGTGATCTAAAATTGGATTTAGAAGGGAACCTCACAATTAGAATCTTGAAGATTTCTAGATTTGTCAAAAGTTTTATAGAAGTCCCGAGTAAAGTTAGGGAACTGAATAAGATCCAATCAATGATTTCAAAGAAGTATTCCTAGTGTTCAATCTTGTCATAGGCACTTTTGGTAGAGGATGAGGGGCAACTCTTGGAATTGCTTGGGTGTATGCAGAAAGAGTAGGAATGAAATAAAAAGCTTGAAAGGGTTCCAATTGTGGGCAAATGGAATGATATCTCAGGACCAATAGGAAAAGGTGGAATTTAAAGGCTTTGAAAAATGTAGAAACCCAATTGGGAATATCTAAACAGCAGTGTTGTTAAAGGCACTCTTGGCACAAGGAGCAAGATGCAACCAGGCGCAAATCCCTCACCTGCACTATACCCAGCCAAGGTGTAATCTGGACAGGTGCGCCTGAATTTTTTTAATTGTTTTTACTGTTTTAACTAATATGTAGGTCTTTGCAAACCGAGACATAGCCTAAAAGTAAATGCATATTTATCCGAGAAATAAACTTAGAATTGATTCCCCCTCCCAAAGTTCAAAAACAAAAATGTGGTCTTTAAAAATTGACAATTCCTTATAGAAACCTTTTGCAAAAAGGTACTTTTAGAACTTCGCTAATCTATGTAACTACAAAGGGATCTCACTTAAGAACAACTAAAAAAATTCACATTAAAATGGTACATTCATTCTCCCTTGAGGCAAACAACAAATATTTCCAGATATGTTATCTCCTTTTTTTTTTCCTTTTCTTATCCCCCTTCTTTACAAGATATTTTCATTTTTTTTTTATCTACAACATTTTTTTTCTTCTTCTCCTCCTTCACATGATATTTTCTTTATTTATCTATGATATTTTTCTGTTCATCTTCTAACAACTTTTTCTTTTCTTCTATTCTATCCCTTTATTCTTCTTCTTCTTCCTTCCTGTTTTTATTCATCTTCTATTTAATTAACTTATTATCCACCACGAAATATATTTTTTCTTATATTTAGTAAAACAGCACCTTGCATCCACCAGGCGGCCGCCTGGCCTTACTCCTTAGTGTGCCTAGGGCCTTTAACAACAATGCTGAACAGAAGTGGGTATGTGATCTAAAGCATATGCCCCTACGCTACATAGGCAGCAGCCCTTCAATAGAGCCACTCTTGATCAGTACTTGCACGCTAAAGAGCACATGGAGAGGCAAGGCATCATATCAAGTTTATAGAATAATTACCAACCTTTGGCAAGTGAATTACTTTGTAGAACATTAAAAAAGAAAGTACGAATGGAACACAAATTATAAGCACTTTCAAAAGCATCATATAACAAAATCACAAATGTTTTTGGCAGGAATCATAAAAACTTTAGAAAATACAAGATATTTGACTTGGTGTACTCCACTATCTACCAGAACAAATAATGTTGCTGCCGATCGCTACCATTTATCAACGCATAGAAGTCACAAACATTTTCACCAGACAACATCCAATGGATTTTCTTTATAGTTCTAAAAACTACTTGGCTAGGTTTTGCAAATTTATCTTATAAAAATGAACACTAAAAAACAAACTTTCAGAGTGGCAAGAGAGATTAAACTAAAGGGAATTCCTTTCAATCCTTGGTAGAATCTTCTAAGTCAAGGTTTGTTCCTTTTCCATTCTATCTTGACATCATTATAACCACTCATTCTTTTTATCTTTATACAAAAAGAAATCCAACTTGCATCTTTTAAAATTAAGACCCAACCTTTTACGCCTTTATAGACATTCTTTACATCCTTTCAACATATCTATCAATTCTAAGGTCTGCAGAAGACAAAAAAAATTGTTCAAAAACATTAACACAGCATAATAATAGCAATGCAACTTTGATCAGGTCACAGGCCTAACAAGAACTACTCCATAATATCTCAAGTATAAAAGAAGAGGGACTTCTAAGTTAGCATATGGTGTTTGAATTCCAACTGCTAATTCGAGGTGTTTGGTAGACTTGGTATTTGAATCAGCGTTTTAAAAATTAAAACTAAAGTGCTAAAAGCTGAAATTTAAATTTTTAACTGATAACAATTAGCCTTCCAACCACTAGTCACCAACAACTAGTTGCAACTGCTAACTACTAGTCACAACTGTTCAACCAAATAAGCCCTAAATTCTTCTCTCTCTTAAATTGCAGGAGGAAGTTTCAAAGTTGCACTGTGAAAAATTTAAATCCTAGAAAAATACCAGGAAAACCTTTATTTATCTTTTTTTTTTTTTTGCATTCATTTTTTTGTTTAGCAAATTTTATTGAACAAACAAGTCTTTTCAATTAAAAAACTATTCAATTCATTTTTTGATTTCTAAATAAGAAAATGGTCCACAAATGTCATTAGTTTTAAATCCCTAATCCTATTGAGTGACTTAAAGGAAAGAAAAAAGGAACAAGACCTTCATAATGCAATTGTTCATAAACCCCAAACCAAACTTTAGTTATCCTCATGAGAAATTGTCAATGTATGATTTGATTGCTTTTGGCAAACTGTTTTTGTAATATTTAGAGCATAGAAAAATCATGGTTTAAGAAAAGTTTTTTTTAGCCTTTTCTAAACCAAGATTTATCAACAGCAGTTAAATTTTCTAAAAAATGTGTGCAAAAACAATTTTAAAAAGCAGTTCCAAATTCGAATCCAAATGGAGCCCAAATAATAAGATTTTGATCATGTTACAAGTTTAGAACGGGGTATGCTCATTTACACTGTGTCACATGTATTACACTTGTTTATATGACTAGACCTTGCTAAAATTTTGTTCCTAGAAACATTTCATGAATATTTTCATCTAAATTTTTTGAAACGGAGCTACATAATTATAACAAATACTAGTAGAAAACTAGCTATTATAATCACAATAATCAAATCGCTAGAATTACAATAATATGATAGCCATAGAAAATTTGCAAAACCCAGCATATCTAACACGAAACAAGGAATTAGTTAATACATTGATATTGGTGCAAAGCTCTACATACCACAATGATGTAGTTGAGTTTAATTCATAATAAACTACTCAAACTTTTGTAGTACTTGGCACCAAGTGCAATATACTTATAGGTAAAAAAAGAGTTAGTATTAATAAAGGATACGAGTGTGTGACACTATAGCGAACCCATTAATGTGGATTTACCAATTTCAAAGTATTTTAGTGGCAGTTGAAATGATGCCTTTAAGTACTCTACATGATTTAGTAAATGCCAAGTGTCTTTTAGTTTGCAATTCAAAATTGGGTCAGTACCTATGGCAACCTTTTTCAGGCCAAAGTTTGATTTTCTATCTAAAATTTGAGGGTTTAAGATGTTTTTCATTTTCTTTATCATTACATTCTCTCTCTCACTACTATCCCACCATCATTATTCATTGTTCACCAACCATAACTGGCATGCAACTGATCCACCACTGCTACCACAAGTTGCCATCACCAGCCACTATCTCATTCTCTACCACAAGGTCTGTTTCTTCTTCTTTGCTGTTACCTATCCAGCTATCCCTTGACGTTGGCCAATCAAAACCTCATCATTTCTGTTGTTTTCAATACATTGTCACTGTAATTGTGCATAAGGGCTTGCAATAAAATCATATCTTTTACATAAAGATTACAAAATAAAGCATCACCTTTCACATCTCCTTTCACATTTCTAAGCCTATTTAGCTATTTCTGACATAATATTATCAATAGAGATGATTAAGGTGCACATGTACTTAGGGCCATACCTAAACTAAAATAAGCTAATTAAACAGCAAACCATTTTTATTGGAGAAAAATTAATAAAGAATAAAATCAAAATACCTGACAAAAAATTAATAAAGAATAAAATCAAAATACCTGACAAAGCTAACGTGCACTCCAAGGCTGCGATGAACACCGGAGCAATCGATGCAAAGGAAGATCCCATAAGTCACAGAAGCCCAAGTCGGATTTTTTGCATTGCAATCAAAGCACATCTATAAACACACCCATAAATAAAAATACAAAAAAAAAAACCCATAATTTAAATACGATATGCAATTAAAAAACAACCAGATCCGAATAAGATCCATAAGGAAAAAAGCCCTAAACCTTGTTATCAGATTTCGCTTTGAGCTTTCTAAAGACAGTGTCTCTGTCGGTGAAGTTCTCGGAAGCCATTGAATTAGATCACAAACAAAAAGATTTCCGAAGAGGTGAGGTGATTCGCTCCAGCACCTCCTCAGGAAGACGAGGAGATTCACAAAGAGACAGAGAAAGAAAATGGAGAAAAAACTGCTAATCAAGTTTGGTTTTTTTCTTTTTTAATTGAAAATTAGGTTTTGAAATTAGAAATTTTCAAATAGAGAAATGGGTATGGAATTGAGTTTTGGTGTTTTTTTGCTTTCTAATGTGTTTAGTATTTGGTTACTTGCCAAATTATAATACCCACCGTCAATTTGGATGTGCTGTGCTGAGACGTTAAAGCTCAACCAAACGAAGCGGATACTTGCACTTTCCGTCCATCTTAACTTAACCCATAACATTTATTTTATTGTTTTCGAAATGGGCGTAGCTATTTTCAATCATTCAAATTCTTTTCACGGCTCTTTTTACACCAGCTCCTTATTTTTTATCATTATATTATCAATTTTAAATCCTAATAATTAAAAAATAAAAGGCAACATATTATTCAGATAATTAAAAAATTTTCTTATAAAAAGATTATCTATATTGTTATTTTTTTTATAAATAATTAATGTTATGTATTTTATTTAATATTATTTTTGAAAATTAAATAAATTAAATTAAAAATTATCTAAATTATCAAATCCATTTAATCCATAATTCTCTAAAATACACTAAAATTCATAATTCTTCAAATCAAACTAAATTCCCAAATCATTATAATCAGCTTCAATCCTTAATTCCATGGATTTGCATCGTGAATCTATTCTACTAACTAGCTCCATGGATTCACATCATCCATTAACATCGCAGTCCCATATAAGTTTGGACTAAGATTACCAATGAGAACTTCATTGAAACTAAAAGTACGAACAAACGATTTTGTGGTTGTGGGTGATACATTGATGTTCGAAGGTGCGATTTTTTTCAATAGATTGACCCTTCTCTGACTTGTAGAAGTTGTTCAGAAGTAATATCTCGATTGAATGGAAAAATAAGAGATGCAGTGATGAAATTTCAGAAACTCGCACATAAAGGGATGAACTTGCCATGAAATTAACCAAAACTTGAGAGTAATGTACTTTCACGTAATGAAGAAATTAGAAAGTTGCGACTGCAAATATTGAAATATGGTGTGATGTTGAAGAAGAAATAGCAATGCATAAATACGAGGAAAGTGGTGATTGTAATCACGGTATTGGTGTTAGAACTTTGGTTGAAATTGATATTTTGAGAATATGGGTGAAGATAGGATACACATAAAGATATATCTATCCTGAATGAGAACTTTAGCTTTTTATATGCGAAACGTTTGTAAAAATGCTTGAATGGAAATTCATATTTTTTGTAATGGCATTATATATTGACACCTGATTTTGAGCACCTTGAGTCCGAGCTGAAACTCAATGATAAGGCATCAAATATGGAGATGCAAAATGAATTTTCTTGTTGAGAAGATGATTAATTTGATAAAAAAATGAATTTTGATGTGTCGTATAAAATGACTTTTTATATGAAACGGACTGGTGAGATTACTAAGCCTTTATAAATTATAATTAAGGATTTGGACTAGTGTTTTGTTTTTTCATCTTAAAAATGGTAAAAAATTATTTGGATAAGTTTAAAATAGTTTTGGGTTAGGTAAATAGTTTTGGGCTAGGTTTGGAGGCCTAAGGAAGGATTGGTTGCTCGGGCTCAAGGAAAGGCTGACGGGCCTGTGCAAGACAAGGTTGATGGGCTTTCATAAAGCATGGCCAGTCTAGGGCTAGGGCTGCATGGTCCAAGGCTAGAGCAGTACGACCCTGTGCTAGGGCTGCACGGCTCTGCCACAACTATGGCTTGGCCTGGCCGCCTCAAGCCCATTTTACCACTTATGTGATTTTCAACTCTTTTTTTGGACTTTCAAACATGTTTGTTGCCTATTTAGTTTTTTATTTAATTTCATTTTAGTATTTAATAAAATAAGAAACTTTGGTTTTAAAATTTCTTTTAAATATTTTATAAAATTAGAAGATTGTTTTAACTAAAAGAGAAGCTCGTAAGTGCTTCGCTTACAAGTAAGATTTTAAGCTAATTGTAACACCCTAATTTTTTTTTTTTTTTTCATTTAACCATAAAAACATTATACGTATGAGACTAGACAAATTATGAAAAATTGATAGTGCATATATTTAATTGCACCATTATGTGAACACATAGTTTTGTACCCAAGCAGACTCGGGCCGCGCCGAACTGAGGGACGATCAACCGAAAGTCAAAACTGCCTTCAATACATGCAACTTAAACCATTCCAGACTGATCGGCATCAACTAGAGGCTCAAAAAGTGAACAAACGGACAAAAATCGGATGCGCACGAAGACTCACTTGAGCGCCAGGTGGATCCCACCAGTGAGTCTAGTGGTTGCAGTCAATGTGTTTGGTGTTAGCCACTAGGCACAGTGGCAGCATCCGCAACATACTGGGCAGCAGCCACCGAAGGCATTTTTTTAGCGGCCCACTTCAGCTCAATTTGACACCAATGTGTCTGGTGTCAGCCACCAGGCACACCGGCTGATCCGCCATATCTCGACCGCTAAAATAACCGAATTACCCTCTAAAATGCCTATATAAAGCTTCTCACCGTCCATTTTCACACACAACAACTTCTTGAGTCGAATTTTCCTCAAAGAAGTTATCTATTCTCTCCCTCCAAGCTATTTTCTCAAGTTCCAAACTGTTTTGCTTTCCTTAAGTCCAAAACCAGCTTCTTAAGTTTTCCTTAGATTTTAAGGAGTTTGAAAAATTGAAGTTGGCTAATAATTCCCTAAATTAGCCTTCCTTAGACTAATTTAGCAAGAACAAGTAACCGATAAATCAACCTGATTCCATTTTTCCAACATTGAAAAGTGGAACTCTGGTATGGAAAAGCTCTCCAACTGCTACCAACTTGCAAGCACCAAATGAAGGTATAATCAGACTTCCGAAAAATCAAATCTATTATCTCAAATCCAACCAGATATCCCAAACTAAACCTGAAATCTGTCCAAATTAGTTTAAATCAGACTTACGACCTCAAATAAGTCCAAATCAGACTTGTAATCTCAAATCAAACTAAATCAAAGCCCAAGTAGCCCTTAACATCCAAACGCTTCGTAAAAAGGGCGAACTACGCGGATTTTGATTTCAATTTAAACGGGATACGTAGGCATGCTCTTCAATCAGTCATCAAATCTAAAACCCTAAACTATTATTTCCCATTTATTGCTTTTAATTCATTTATTTTGAGGAATTTGTGATTAACCTAGAACCCATAAGGGTTAGAGTTAATATCCTTAATTATTATCATTGTAATTATTTAATTTCTTTATCGCTTTTTGATTTATTTACTGCTTTAGCATCTGTATAACCGCCATGCATATTAAACTGCTTATGAAATCATAATTTTAAGCTAAGTTAGAATTTCTTAAATTGAAAACCTAGTCCTCAAACTCAGATTCGTTCAAAAGTTTAGTGAATTTGTCCATTATGCAAAACTAAACTAGTGTCATTTTTAGGTTTTCCTTATATTTTCCCAACAAAAATAAAATTAAAATGGCAACTCCCCGAAACTCATTTTCAAAATAGACTTGAACTCAAAACAGGTTTCAAAACAGAGATGAAATAAACTTTTCAGTGAATTGAGAAATAGAACCTCTAGCCGACCAGGTATTCCGGCGATGTAAGACTAAAGCCCCGATAAAAAGAGTGGGGCGACCACCATATCGATTATGGCACTATCGGGCAAGACCTCATAACTGGCCACTCCACTGGGGACTTATCATTTTTCAAAATGAAAAGAGGACTACCAATTGATTTTTTGAAAAATATTTTTTAAAAAAAGAAATTTGAGGCTTAACTTTTTAATTGAAACTGATTTTGCATTGCATCATGCATCACTACATGGGCTTTTTGTCCACTACCAGTTACGATTTTCATCTTGGAGACCAATTGGCATCGACTTGGCAACCCTTATTGGTTATGTTGGGAGATAGCGAAAGGGTCCAAACTTACGATGAATCCCTGATCCTTTTAGGGAGGCATGTAATATCGTTTTACCCACCTAAGTGGTTAGGTATATTGTTGCTTCGTGAGACCCTGATTTAGCCTAATCACCTAGTCTTTATATAATTGACCCTAGAACCTAACTTCTTTTGGGGCTCATATACCATAATAATCAAATATTATGCTTATGAAACCAATTTTCTCATGCAAGCATGCATATCATGCACACAAATGGTAACACATAGACCATTCCTCTCCAAACTTGTAAACCAAAAATCAAGAGTCAGTAGTTGGAACCTAAGAAGTCACCAACCAAGTGAAATAGATCAACTTACCCAAACAGTACAAACCTGACTTGTACCCAACTAAGTGAAACAGATCCACTTACCTCAAACCGTACAAACTCGACCTGTACTATGAACCAGATCCACTTATCCAAAAAGTGAAATCGACCCACTATCCCATTTACCAGCACTAATGAAATCGATCCACTGCTCCATTTACCCTATACTAGTGAAATTGATCCACTAAAGACTTACCTACTGTTTTGTCTACCAAAAACTCTTACTCAAATAGTGAAACTGACCTATTGTTCTACTGCTAAAATGGCCAAACTGACCTATCAAAATCTAAATAGTGACCCTAACTCACTAAACAGAAAATCATATCGAACCTCTACCCAAACTTACTTGTGGATCCGACCCATGTATGAACCTGACCCACCAAATAGTGAAATCGAGCTACTTACTAAATAAACAGTGAAACTGATCCACTAAACACTTACCATTCTTGACTAGATCCATCCATTTGAAACTAATCTATCCAACCTAAACAGTGAAACTGACCCACTGTCCCACCATACAGAAAACTAGGTATCCAACCAAAAATAGTAAAATCAACCCATTTGCTTGTCATACTTACCTTTACTAGTGAAGCTAATCCACCAAATAAAACACCTAATTCACTAAAGCAGAATCACCAAGCAAGTGAACCAGACTCACTCACCCAAAAATCTATAAACCAAGAAGTGAACTAGATTCACCAAAACAAAGTTCCAAAACAACAAAATTGATCCACTTTTCCACTTACCTAAAGGTCTTTACCCAAATAGTGAAACTAACTCACTATCCTACCAAGTAAACTAACCGAGTCACCTAAAAACCTCACAGTGAATTTGACCTACTGATACCAAGACTGTGCATATCAAACTCGCACCCTTTATAGTAAAACCAATCCACCAGTCTCAAAATCATACCTAAACAGAACTAGCTCAAAAGCCCAAAACCTGAAAAAAGATGATATTTACCCCAAGCCTAAACAAAGATGGTCAAAATATTTTTCCTCAGAATTTGTACACTAATCTATATCTTCATCACGCTTCTATACCTTAAAACCTAAAGCAGAATTAGGTTCCCTTTCCCTACAGCCCACCTGAAACAGAGTTAGGGCCTTCACAATCTTTTACTATCAACCTAGATCAAGACTTGGGTCTCTTTTTTCCATACACTTACCATCTTCTTGGCTTCCCCTGAAAGGTATTAATGGATAATCCTACCGACCTGGATACTATGACCACACTTCTCATCACCTTCCTTAACAAGAAGGAGGAAACTTTTTAGGCTATCCTCAATTCTATCTTGGATGCTCAACAGAACCACTTTGACAAAGCATTGGCCACTCAAAAGACCAGTTTCAACAAAGCCATAGCAACTCAACAAGCCAGTTTTCAGAATGCAATAGACTATATGGTTGTGGGACCTCGCCTGAGCACTAAGATGCTCTTTCGAGGTTATTTTTTACGTATTAAAGGCAACTTTTACCTTACATTTGCAAATCATTTCTTTAACCTTTTATTTTGCAATTTTAGTAGAGTCACCACTTTCATTTTTAAGGGAAAAGAAACAAAAATCTGATTTGACTTCAAAATATAACCCAAAGATAAAATCACTAAACCTTTGAACAGGGATTGAGCTCGGGGACTAGGTTTTCGATTTTAAGTAATTCTCATTTTGGCTTTCCATTTAACAATTGATTTATGAAAATGAAGTTTCATTAACAAGTTATAAGAATGATAAGTATACAATATATGAATAAACTATAATAAAACATATAATATAACATTAAAGTAAATAACAAAAAATAAAAAAGGTTTAATTACATCAAAGAGCTCAAAAATGGAGTATGTTAACTCTAACCCTCAATGGAAATTGTAGGTTAACTACACATTCCTCAAAATAACATAAAATAGAAGATAGATTAAGAAAAAGGAAGTTTTTGGTGTTTTTTGGATTTGAAGTTATGAAACAGCTTGCCTATGTATCCCTCTGAATAAGAATCAAAACCCATACAGTTTTCCCTTCTTGCGAAGGAGGTTAGATATAATTTTAGGAAAAGTTTAATTTTATCATTGTTAGATCTCAGTGTCTTCATCATATCTATTTTGATGGTTACAAACACTAATTTAATGGACTAATGAGTTTGTTTGATTATGTGCAAGATTGTCCAAGTATTTCTCTGAAGTATTGCAGGATGCTATTGCATCATGGGCGCGACCACTTGCAATTGCAGGCGCGACGCTAGGAACAAGCTTAGTCACAGGTGTGACAAAGTTAGTCACAGTCTTGAAAAGCTTCAGGTCGCGGGTGCGAAATTAATTTGAGAAATTCTAAAAACATCCAGTAGCTTCAAGATGAACAGTGTCCCTCCAGTAGCAGGCGCGAAATTAAAATTAGAATATCTCAAAACATCCAGTAGTTTCAAGTTGAACAGTGACTCTCAGTAACAGGTGCGACATTAAAATGTCGCTGGTGCGACTAGATGTAATCGCAGGGATGACCAGATCAGTCGCGGGTGTGAATTTTAATTCAACCAAGTTCAAATGCTTAGTAACACGATTGGTCACAGGTGCTACAATTACAAGTCACGGGTGCTACTTGGTAAAATTCAAATTTACTCTTTATCTAGCCAAATGACCAGATGCAAGTCGCGGGCGCGACTCACCCATAAAATAGCTATTGGAGTGAAATTTCAGGTGCATTTATTGCAGAAAAAAAGTCTAAACAACTCTTTTTTGAACCAAGACTATAAATATGAGTTGATTTATATTAAATGATAGTAGAACAACCTTAAACAAGTTCATAAGTCATTTATTGAAAAATCATTCATATTTATTGTGCAAAAATCAGTATATACTTGCATTTATTGTATATCTTCAAAGTTGTTGAAGATTATTGATTATAAGAGAGTTTGGTAAAGAGGAAAATCTTTCTTCTCATCTCTTATAAATCTTTTGGGTTGTGTGTGAGCCTAGTTTGAGAAAAACACATTGTAAAAAGGTTAGAGTATGAACCAAAACACTTAGGTTTGATCTTGAACCTATAAAAAGATCAAAGATAGTAAAATACTTAAGTGTGAAATTGAGGAGTGGACATAGGCTTCTTTTGGCTGAACCACTATAAATCTTTGTGTTGATTTTCTTCTTCTCTTCCTTCATCATATTTTTAATTGGTCATTATTTTTAAAAGACAACCAATTCACCCCCCCTTCTTGGTTGCCAAGGGACTAACAATTGATATCAGAGCTTGTCTCCACACCTTCTAAAGATTTAATCATCTTAGAGCAAAGATCAATGGCAACACAAGCATCAAACCTTCTTGAAGGAGGGTCAACAATGAGACCACCATTCTTCGATGGCACCGACTATCCCTATTGGAAAACTAGGATGAAAATTTTTATGGATAGTGAACGAATCGACTTATGGGATGTAGTAGAAGAAGGGCATAGAGTTCCCACTACAACTATAGATGGTATCCAAGTCAAAAAGCCAAAGAGTGAATGGACCACCGCCGAAAAGAAAGCAAATGGAAGAAATCGCAAAGCAATGAATACTCTCTATTGTGCTCTTAGTAGAGAAGAGTATGGCAAGATATCTCATTGCACCTCGACTAAACAAATCTGGGATACTCTACAAACCACTCATGAAGGGACAAGTCAGGTCAAAGGTAAAAAGATTCATCTTTTCACTCATGAGTATGAACTTTTTAAAATGTTACCTAATGAAAAAATTTCAGAAATGTATAACCGTCTTATGATTATTGTTAATGGAATGAGAAAGTTGGGAAAGTCTTACTATAGAGAGGACATAAACTGCAAAATATTAAGAGTTCTTCCTAAGAAAGATTGGGAAGCAAGAGTAGCTTCAATTGAAGAAGCAAACGACTTGAGCACTCTTCCAACCGATAATTTATTGGATAAGCTTCTAACTCATGAGATCACTTTATCTCAAGAGAAAATTGATGAAAAAGTTGAAGAGAAAAACAAAGGGCTTGCTCTTATTGCTTCCAAAGAATCTACATCAAATGGAAGTGACATAGAGGAGGATGACGATGAAGAAATGGCTATTCTCACAAAAAAAAAATAAGAAATCTTATTCTTAAAAAGAAGAAGAATAAGAAGCCCTATGAGAAACATGATCAACAATAGAGGCCAAGAAGCAATCAAATCAAATATTATAAATG
Source organism: Aleurites moluccanus (assembly GCA_948193065.1). NCBI lineage: Eukaryota > Viridiplantae > Streptophyta > Magnoliopsida > Malpighiales > Euphorbiaceae > Aleurites > Aleurites moluccanus. The sequence continues at coordinate 32,758 of CANXYC010187138.1, forward strand.
TGATAGAGTTGGACATATCAAATCCGAATGTCCCAAGTTGAAGAATAAAATAAATTTTAAGAAGAAAGCCTTAGCAGCAAGTTGGGATGACTCTAGCGATTCAGACGATAATGAAGAAACCAAGGAAGAGGTTGCCAATCTATGCTTCATGGCAATTGATGAGGATACTTCTTCTAGCGAAGTAAGTAATTTACTCTTTATGATGATGATGATGATGATGATGTGAAAATAATGGAGACTTTACTTTCAAAGTATCATAAGTTGCAAAACAAATATGATAATTTGAAAGAATTGTCAAACAAATTAGTTCATTCTTATGAAAATTATTAAGAGGAAATAGTTAAATTAAATGCTTGCAAATGTGATTTAGAGAAAACTATCACTCTAAAAACTCAAGAGGTTGATTCTATTTCAAAGGAAAATAAAATTTTGAAAAATAAATTGCTTTCATTTAATGATTGCTTGTCAAAATTTTCAAAAAGAAAAGAAAAACTTGATCACATTCTTGAGTCTCAAAGATGTCCAACCATTAAGTATAGACTTGGTTACAATGGAAGTAATATGTTTTCTACCTCCAAAACCACATTTGTTAAAGTATCTAATCCAATACATAAACCATGTATTCCTCCATCTAAAGTATATAAAAATGTCATGCATGCACATAAGGTTCAATATCATCCAAGATCGAATCATTCAACTAAAATGAAATGCCATTATTATGGAAAAATTGGTCATACAAATTTTAAATGCCATATTAGAAAAGTGCATTTAGGATACGTAGATGATACTAACCCTAAAGGATCCAAAAGCATTTGGGTACCTAAAAATGGTTATACTCTTAAATGTAGATGTGTTTGAAATCTACTAAGATTGAAGACTTTTGGTACTTAAATAGTGGATGCTTAAGACACATGACCTGGAAAGCTAGCTTGCTCTCCAATATTGAAGATAAATTCGGAGGCAAGGTAATTTTTGGTGATAATAACAAAGGTAAAATCATTGGCTTTGGCCAAGTTGGTAAGTCAAATAAACGCTGTCTTTATCATGTACTTCTTGTTGATGGACTTAAGAATAATCTTATTAGTGTTAGCCAATTATTTGACATAGGAAACAAGATCATCTTTACCTCCAAGAAATGTTGTGTTAAACGCTTGAAGGATAAGAAAATCTTGTTCGTTGGTCATAGAATTGGTAATGTGTATGTGTAATACCCCAATAGATAGAACAATGGATAGTGAAGAAGTACAGAAGACAGTATAGATATAACGGACTATAATAACAGATATAATATTAATTGAAGTATGAATAGGCTCAATCGATTATTGAAATATATAGAGAATGATAGAGAGTAATATTCAAGAATTTTTGAGTCTCAATTGGGCCACTTTTGAGATATTGTCCCAGATAATGCCGGTGTTAATTACACTGCTGGGAAAATAGTTGTCCGGCTAATTTAAGAAATTTTGACCCAAACTTGGGGGATTAAATAAGTTAATTTTATGTGAAATTATGGTGAAAATAAAGAGTTGAAAAATGTTGTGGAATACTAAAAATAAGAGTAATGGCAAAATTGTAAATAAAGGCAACTTTGGGGTAATTTTGGAAATCCACTGTCTAGGATCCAAAAATGACCCAAAACTATTTTTAAATGATAGAACAACTTAAAATAGGATATTTCACTCCTCACAGTTGAGGTTGAATCTAAACAAAATAGACAGAATAAATTATAGAAAGTTTTGAGGTCAAAAATATAAATAAGAAAAAATTTTGGGCCAAAGTGCAATTAAATAAAGTTGTGGGACCCATCCTTTCTAGAAATAAACCAAGGTGGTCAACCATGATAGTGGGGATATGATTTTTTTGATAGAAAATAATTAATCGTTTTATAAATTAGTTAAATAGATGACAAATCACTAACAATCTAGAAAATTATATTATTTTATCTTCATTTTATTTTAGTTTGGGTTTGTACATATAAGAAGAGAATGGAAATGGGAAATGGAAAAGGTGGTGGCCGAACCACATGAAAGGAAAACAACCAAAAATAGTTTTCTATTCCTTTCCAAAGAAAATCAACCAAAATTAGATAGGAAGAGATGAGAGAAAGAAGAGTTAAGAAAGAAAGTTGATGGAGATTATGTGAAGCCATTTGGAGGGATCAGAGAAGATGGAATCCAAGAGTTTAACTTAAGGTAATGATTCTAAATTTTATTTAAGAGTTCTATAGCATGATTTGGCAAATAATTGAGGTAATTAAGTTAAAAAATGTAAAGAATGAGTTTGGGTTTATATAGTTTCTGAAATCTGATTTGAGGCAGTAATTTGTGGCTAATATTTCAAAATTTTAAAGATGGTTAAAACATAAAAGTTGTAGATAAATATGTTAATTAGATGTATGTAAAAGAAATTTGGAAAATTCGAAGTGAGGGAAGAGTTATTAGGTAAAAACTGTGACTGACCTGAAATTAGGTTTTCTAGAAAATTCTATTATGTTTTTTATTGTACAGACCGTTAGAGACAAAATTAGAAGAAATATTCAACATGAAAAGTATTCATTTATGTCTTATCTATAATTCTAAGGTGTTTTTCAATTGGATTTGTGGTTTATGAGATATTAGGTCAAATATGTAGAATGCCCGGAATGACTGTTTAACAGACGATAGGCTACTGTGTTCTATAGATATAAGGACCTTAAATTTTGAATTAGAGAAAGTGTTAAAAAAGAAAGATTTTCATTTATATATTATATAAATGAATATAAAATGGTTTTGTAATTGGATGAGCACATAATTAATTATAGGCATGGAAACAGGGTCTGTTCGTAAAAGGATTTCAAGGCCATAGTTTGACTTTGGATATTCACTAATAATTATTCAGTGATTCAAAAATTCTAAAATTTGGATATGTTATAATTTTATGTGTATATTTTCAATAGAAAAATGAATTACAGTAATTGGTTAAGTTTTGATTGAGTTATTAGCAAAAGAATAGTATCCGCCAAAATAAAATTGGTAGGCAGAATGCAAGCAGTAGGGTTGGTTATAAGCCTAAATCTAAATTAACACTATAATTTGTGTAGTAATGAGTTTAATGCAAAATTTAGATATGTTAGAACCTTATATGTTAAGTTTAATTAGGAATAATAATTGAAGCAATTGGATAAGTGTAAAAAGAGATACGAGTAATGAAGCATAAGCTGCCAATAAAGGTTCTTTATTGGTAAAACCTAAAACTTGGAATTTGAGGAATTTTCTTTAATATAAATATAAGTAATATAATTTTATGTTAAATAGTATATAAATGGAAATTAATTGGATATTTAGAGTCAAGAATGAATAAGAGACATGATGGGTACCATAAGAGATAAGGCAAAGAATCAAGGATAAAGGAAAAGGGAAATGTACAAGTTATAAGCTAAGGTAAGTAAAGTATACATCATTATACATAACCATGGTCTTGATTTGTTGACCCAATGAACATGTGTCCTTCTTGATTGAATATCATTTTGTTATTGCTATTGATTATCCTTTGAGTTTTCTTCAAGATTAAAACGAACCATATCCATTAATTGTTATTGATATTTGCAATGCCTATTGTTCATGATTGATCATGTACCCAAATGTTTTCAAAAGTATGCACACCAAATGTTTAACCACATTCCATGATATTTATTGTTAATTGCTACCTTTGTATCAAGAAAAGAAATTGATATATGATTAATGAAATGTATTGACATTGATTGACAAGTAAGCCCATGTGTATCGATCGAAAGCCATTATACCGTAATGTTCCTAATGAATACTTGATATTGTTATTGATTTCTATTGGTCTATGTTACATGTGGATTCGACAGAGTTGTCTCTCCGACGGGGTAGTGGGTACATACCGTCGGCAATGTGCACATTAATTTTACATGATACCCTTACTGGGAAGGGTTAACTGTCCTAGCCATATGGCCTAATCAACCTTATGTACGTGCTATGAGATTGATATAAGATTATACGTGTTTATGGCCCTTTATCTGTCTTCTTTACATGATACGAGTATTATTTACTCGTTCAATGATTTCAAGCTTATATCTTATTGCTTACCATTGATGGCCATTCTTTCATTGATTTAATTGTTACCTGTTCCAAACTTCCAAAGACATTTGGTGTGCAAATTAATTAACCTTGACATGTAAATTGAATATACTGATATTCTTCATCATATTTATTGATACTTAACTACTATTGATCACTTTTGTTATTATATGTTTATATCTCATATTTAATGATGTGTACATGCTCACTGAGTATTTTAAACTCACCAAATAGTGGTTTATAATTTTACAGGGATGAGATAGAGGAAGTTGATTTCAAGTCAATTTCTTTTCCGACTTGAGATGTCAAATACATCGAGGTAGAATTTTAATTTCTAAAGGTTGTGAATGCCACTTCTTATAGCTCCATAGTACTATGTATAATTAGATGATTGAATATTATAATGATGTATGAACATTGAAATAATTGACAATTCAGTGACATTAAAAATTATAATGTGTAATGCTTAATGATTGATAATGACAATGATAGTGAAGTGATAAAGACAGTGATATTGAAAATGCTAAAATAATATTTATATGTTATAAAAAAGATTTATAAGTGCTATGTATGTCTGTGAAACTGTGAAGTTGAGGGTATAAGGAAGACAAATTATTAGGAGTGTAAAAATAATTTTAGTGCAGGTTGTGTAATTTATGAAAGACTTAGTTTTGGGTCTAGAATAGCATTGAAATTATAAAGGAAACTGTGGCAAAATTTCTGTAAAATTTATAAGTAATAAATGAGATTTAAGTATTGATGAATGAGTTAATATTGATTGATAACTGGATAGTTAATGGGTTCTACGGGTTTTCGGTGACCTTAGGTCTACCTGTGCCCTAGGACCGTTGCGACCCAAAAGTGGGTTGTGACAGTATGTAATTGATATAAATGAAATGTATGAGAATAAAAATTGCATGATTTCACTTCATAATGATTCTTGGCTATGGCATAGAAGGTTAGGACATGTTGGCATGGAGCATATAGATGACCTCAAGTACCATGACCTAGTTATAGGTCTCCCAAAGATCAAATTCCAAAAGGATAAACTTTGTGATGCATGCCAAATGGGAAAACAAATCAAAAGTTCTTTTAAGGCCAAGAACCAAGTTTCTTTATCTAGGCCTCGAATCAAGTTTCTTCATCTAGGCCTCTTAAACTTTTGCATATGGATCTTTTTGGACCATGTTCAATCTTAAATTTGGGTGGTAAAAAATATGTATTTGTTATTGTTGATGATTACTCTAGATTCACTTGGGTTCTATTCCTAGCTCATAAAGATAAAAGTTTTAAAGAATTTAAAACCTTTTCAAAATGTATTCAAAATGAAAAAGGTTTTTGTATCACATCCCTTAGAAGTGACTATGGTAGAGAATTTGCAAATAAGGACTTTAAAATGTTTTGTGATGAATGTGGTATCTCACACAACTTCTCTACTGTTAGAACTCCTCAACAAAATGGGGTAGTGAAAAGGAAAAATCACACATTGATTGATATGGCTAGAACCATGCTAAATGAGTATTATTTGCCCAAGTATTTTTGGGCAGAAGCTATTAATTATGGATGTTATATTTCAATAAAACTTTTTATAAGACCCATTTTAAATAAAATCTCTTATGAGTTATGGAATGGTAGAAAACCAATGATCTTATATCTAAGAGTATTGGGATATAAATGCTTCATATTAAATACCAAGGATAATCTTGGAAAATTTGATTCCAAAACTGATATTGGTATATTTTTTGGATATTCTACTACTAGTAAAGCATATAGAGTTTTTAATAAAAGGACACTAGTAGTTGAATAGTCTATGCATGTGGTATTTGATGAATTAAACCCTTTTGAAACCAAAAAATATGATTTGGATGAAGTAGGTAATATTTTTGAAAATATTCATTTGAATGATTTATCTTTTGACATTGATAATCAAGTTGACTCATCCAAAGAAATTAATGAAAGTTTTGATAATCAACCTATTGATCTTGAAGCCCCTCAAAGTGTAAATGATATTCCAAAAGATTGGAAATTTAAAAAGGATCATCCCAAATATTTGATCATTGGAGAACCATCTAAGGGAGTCACCACTAGATCTTCAGTTAAGGAGATAGTAAATAACCTTGTATTCATCTCTAAAATAGAACCTAAGAACATCAAAGAAGCCTTAAAAGATGAAAGTTAGGTAGATGCCATGCAAGAAGAGTTGAATCAATTTGAAAGAAGCAAGGTTTGGACCTTAGTTCCTAGACCCTTAGACCACCCTATCATTGGCACTAAGTGGGTTTTTAGAAACAAAATGGATGAGGATGGAGTAATAACTAGGAATAAGGCTAGGCTAGTGGCTCGAGGGTATAATCAAGAAGAATATATAGACTATGATGAGACTTTTGCAGCCGTAGCTAGACTTGAGACTATTAGAATACTTCTAGCATTTGCATGTCATATGAATTTTAAGTTGTATCAAATGGATGTTAAAAGTGCATTTTTAAATGGTTATACTGAAGAAGAAGTATATGTTGCACAACCCCCTGGTTTTGAAAGTTTTGATTTTCCAAACCATGTTTTCAGACATCAAAAAGCTCTTTATGGTCTAAAACAAGCTCTTAGAACTTGGTATGATAGACTTAGTTCTTTTTTAATTAAAAATGATTTTTCAAAAGGAAAAATTGATACAACACTTTTTATTAAAAAGGACAAAAATTTTTTGTTAATTGTGCAAATTTATGTGGATGACATAATATTTGGATCTACTAATGAGTCTTTATGCAAATAATTCTCTAAGTGCATGCAAAAATAATTTGAAATGAGCATGATGGGAGAATTGAAGTATTTCCTTGGACTTCAAATCAAGTAAGAAGAAGAAGGAATCTTCATCAACCTATCTAAATACATAAAAGGTCTTCTCAAAAGATTAGGGAAGGAAGGAGCAAAGGCAAATAGAACTCCAATGAGCCCCACTATCAAACTTGAAAGGATGTTCTTGGCAAACCTATTGAAGAAAAGAAATATAGAGGTATGATTTTAAGTTTGCTTTATTTAACTGCTAGTAGACCCGATATTATGTTTGCTGTATGTTTGTGTGCTAGATTTCAATCTTGTCCAAAAGAGTCTCATTTGCGTGCTGTAAAAAGGATTTTTAAATATTTAATGGGCACTCAACACATTGGCTTATGGTATCCTAGAGGTATGGACTTTAATCTTGTTGGCTATTCCGATGCGAATTTTGCTGGTAGTTGCTTGGATAGGAAAAGTACCTCCGGTACTTGCCAACTCCTAGGAAATTGTCTTATTTCTTGATTTAGCAAGAAGCAAAATTCTGTGGCTTTGTCCACCATATAAGCCAAATATGTGGCAGTCGCTTGTTGTTGTACACAAATGTTGTGGATGAAACAACAAATTAAAAACTTTGGTGTGCCTCTAAAAACTATTCCCATTAAGTGTGATAATACTAGTACTATAAATTTATTAAAAAACCCTGTTCAACATTTAAGGAGTAAACATATTGACATTAGACATCATTTTCTTAGAGATCATGTGCAAAACCATGATGTTGCTCTAGAATTTGTAGTGTTAAATAATCAATTGGCCGATATTTTTATAAAACCCTTGAATGAAGAAAGGATGAATTTTATTAAAAGAGAATTAGGCATGTTGGAAGGAAAATTTTTTGAAAAATAATTGCATTCTTATGATTTTTGGTAGTCGCAGTTGCGACGCTCGAAATGTTTAGAGTCACACCCATTACTCTTTTGATATGTTTTTCTTCTGTCTATTCTATTCGCAGCCACGACCTATAGGAGTCGCAGCTGGGACTCTCGAATTGTTTATTTTGCAAGAGTTGCAACTGCTACTCTTTTGATATGTTCGCAGCCGCGATTGATTTTTGTCGCAGCCGCTACCATTTCTTTCATAGCAGCGGAAAGTTTTTTGTCGCAGCTGTTACTTCTCGATTTCTTTTTAATTATTGCCTATCAGCTCGTCATTGCAGCCACGACTCGCGTGACAGTCAGACTTTTAAATCCATTTTCTCGTGCTTTCTGTCACTTTCTCTCTGAACCTAAAATCATTTTCTCTCAAAATATCTCTCTTTTTCTTGCTTCAATCATCTTTTCACATCAAAATGGCATCAAAAAGAGTAAAATCTTGGGCTATGAAGGGTCAATAATGGTCTAAGCGCCCCAATTTAGGGCAGACCTCTATACCCTCTCCTCCATCTAGTTCCTCCTCCTCATAATCCTCTTCTCCACCTATTCCTCCTCCTCCCACCTCAATTCCTTCTCCTGCTCCCATTCCAAAGAAGAAAAGAACTCCAATCAATCATGAAGAGTGGAATCCTACAGATCTAGAAGTTTTGGTTCAATCCCTAAACCCTCAAGAAATTATCCGGTATGAAAATCTCACTTCAAATCGTTTAATTCTTCCTTCTAGATATATAAATTGGATGGAATTGAATAGTTTAGGGCTGAGTGAACCTATTAAGGAAAAACTCCAATCTATCCATTGGCTTATAATGGTTGATATTAGGTGTGACTATTTTCCCTTATTTACCTTGGAATTTTTCTCCATTTTTACTCTTAACATATCAAGGGGATCCACCTATGGGAACATGAGCTTCAATCTCTTAGGTAAACCTTATACTCTTCCCTTAGGTAAACCTTATACTCTTCCCTTAGGCAAACTAGTCAACTCTTTGGATTTTCTAAAATTGGAGCAATAGGGTTTTCAAAAGAGTTTGAAGAAAACATGCATGATTTTTGGAAGAAAATCACTAGGTCTTCTCAACTTTTTAACCCCCAAATCTTTAAATCCATTAGTATAAGAGACCCTATTCTCAAGGTGATTCACAGGATTATCACCTATACAATCAATAGTAGAGGCATAAGTTACAGTGCATTTCTCAAGACCAAATTGTTCTTTCTTTGGTGCATCGAGAAAGGTCATCCTATTGCCTCTGCTAAATAGTTGATGGATCAATTCAACAACATTTCTAGAAAAAAAAATCAGAAGATATTGTCTGTGGTCACTTGGTGATACATATAGCTTATGCAATCTGTGAAACCCTTCATTTGATCCAGACAACACTACCTTCAGACCCCCTGGTTCACAATCTTCCAGAAAATAAATTTCTTGGGGTTATCACTTTGCAGTGCATGGGGATCGTTGAAAAGAGACCATATGGATCTTTTGCTCTCAAAGCTGCTCCTACTATTGGTGAGGATGTTGAGCAACAAGAAGAAGTTCCTGCTCCTTCTGTTGATACTACAGCTCTTCCACAGCCTGCACCCCTTACTCCTTCTGTGGACACAACAACTTTCCCTTTGCTCATGAAATTCTTAACGGCTCACTTCGATGCTATGGAGAATCGCCAATATGAAATTATGGAGCGCATCCAAAAATTGGATGATAGGGTCTCCTCTAGTGAGACTGAAGTCAAGACCTCTCTCAAAGCTGCCATTCAGCACTTACGCCGCTAACAACGGGAGTTTCTAGCAGAAATAGAGCATCTTAAGGCTTTTTCTCCATTTACTTCAGACACTGCTGATGCCAAGTCTAGTGAGAATGGAAAAAATAAGTTACCAACAGAGGATACTCCAATGGATGTTGCCCCTTCTCCGCCCTTGGACAAAGGCAAGGCACCTGTTGATAGCGTCTTCTCCAGCATTGCAGCTATTGGAGTCGCTGCAGTTAAGAGTTCTTCAGATCCTGCATTGGACATTCCTCCTTCGTAGATCTTTTTTAGGAGATTTTCTTTTTATGTTTTCTTTTGATTTGTCTTTATTGGAACTCTTTCTTGTAATGACTTGATTGATTAATCTACTTTGATTATTTTACTTTTTGACTGGTATCAAACAAAGGGGGAGAAATTATGTGTGTTTTTACTATATAAACTTATTCTATGATTTTTCAGAATTAAGCACAAATTAAGGAGGGGAGTTTATTAAAACACATAATCACATATCCTTTTTATAATTGTTTGTTTGTCACCATAAAAAAAGGGGAGATTGTTAGACCTCAGTGTCTTCAACATATCTTTTTTTATGGTTACAAACACTAATTTAATGGACTAATGAGTTTATTTGATTATGTGCAAGATTTTTCAAGTATTTCTCTGAAGTATTGCAGGATGCTATTGCGTCGTAGGCGCGACCACTTATAGTCGCAGGTGCAATACTAGGAACAAACTTGGTCACAGGTACGACAAAGTGAGTCATAGTCTTGAAAAGCTTCTGGTCATAAGTGTGACACTTTTCAGTCGCAGGTGCGAAATTAATTTGAGAAATTCTAAAAACATCCAGTAGCTTCAAAATGAACAGTGTCCCTCTAGTAGAGGTGCGACTAAGTGAAGTCGTGGGTGTGACAAGTTTATTCGCGAGCGCGAAATTAAAATTAGAATATCTCAAAACATCCAGTAGCTTCAAGTTGAACAATTACTCTCAGTAGCGGGCGCGACATTAAAATATCGCGGGTAGGACTAGATGTAATTGCAGGGATGACTAGATCAGTTGCGGGTATGAATTTTAATTCAACGAAGTTCAAATATTTAGTAACGCGATTGGTCACAAGCACTAAAATTACAAGTCACGGGTGCTACTTGGTAAAATTTAAATTTACTCTTTATTAAGCCAAATGACTAGATGCAAGTCGCGGGCGTGACTCACCCAAAAAATAGCCGTTGGAGCAAAATTTCAGATGTATTTATTATGGGAAAAAGAGTCTAAACTGCTTTTTTTTTTTTTTACCAAGACTATAAATATTAGTTGATTTGTATTAAATGAGAGTAGAACGACCTTAAATAAGTTCATAAGTCACTTATTGAAAGATCATTCATATTTATTATGCAAAAATCAGTATATACTTGCATTTATTGTATATTTTCAAAGTTGTTGAAGATTATTGATTATAAGAGAGTTTGGTAAAAAGGGAAATCTTTTTTCTCATCTCTTGTAAATCTTTTGGGTTGTGTGTGAGCCTAGTTTGAGAAAAACATATTGTAAAAGGTTAGAGTGTGAACCAAAACACTTAGGTTTGATCTTGAATCTGTAAAAAGATTAAAGATAGTAAAATACTCAAGTGTGATCTTGAGGAGTGGACGTAGGCTCGTTTTGGCCGAAACACTATAAATCTTTGTGTTAATTTTCTTCTTATCTTCCTTCATCATATTTTTAATTGGTCTTTATTTTTAAAAGACAACCAATTCACCTCCCCTCATGGTTGCCAAGGGATTAACAATTTGATTAGAAAAACAATGGAGAAAGTATTGATTATTAGAGTAAGGATGAAAATCGCATTCAGTAGACAAAAAAGTTATGCGGATATAAAGCGGAAAGATGTGCACTTTTAAATTGGAGATATATTCCTTAAAGTGACTCCTCTTAAATTATCTCCGATGAAAGGTGTATTGAGATTTGGCAAAAAAGAAAAATTTTCACCAAGATATCTTGGACCATTTGAAGTGCTTGATAAAGTATAAAATGTGACCTATCGTCTAACTCTTTCACCAAGTTTGAGTCAGTAAATCCAATGTTCCATGTGTCAATGTTGAGAAAGTATTTGCCAGATTAGTCTCATTTCCTTCAACCCAAGCCATAGAAGTCAATGAAGATTTATTCTTTGAAGAAACATCCATCAAATAGTCGCCAAGTCAAAAAGATAAGGAATAAGGAGATACTAATGGTAAAAATACAATGAAGAAATCATAGTATGGAAGAATGTACATGGGAGAGTGAAAAAGATATGCAATCCAAGTATCCGCAACTATTTCAAGCATGAAGTAAGTATAGTTAAAATTCGAGGACAAGTTTTATTAAGAGACTAGAGTGTAATAATCTAGAAATACCATTGGAATACCCTAATTTGCCTAAGTATATGAAAACTATAGAATCTAAATTTAATATTATATTATAACAATTAAACTTTACAAATAAACTTAGTAATCCTAAATTAATTTCATAAAATAAATATAGGATAACTATGGAAATAATAATATGATTCAATATAGAAACTAAAATGATTACTAAATTAATATAAGAACTAAGTAGGACATAATTGGAAATAGGGCAATAAAGTAAGGATAAAATTAAAAATGTATAATTAGTAGTGGGACTCATGATGGGACCCACACTACTAAGATATTTTTAGATTAGTGTAGAAATTAAAAAAGGCATAACAGAAAATAGATAAAGAAACTAAGGGTAAAATTTATAATGTAAAAAATTAGTAGGACCCACAATGACACCCATATCCTTAAGATATTTTTAATGAACTAGAGATTAGAAATTTATATTATTTTCTTCATTTTTCTTCTCTCATGGCCGAACTACACAAGTTTCACTTCTTTAGTTTTTTTTATCTTCTTCCTACTAAATTCCTTCTGTCCCTTACCCAAATTTCCATCCCTGTAAATCTAAGTTCTCTTTTCAAGTTAAAATAAGTGTTTAGAGGCTAGAAAGGTGTTTTAAGGTGGAAGAAAAGGTACACTTGTTTATTAGAACTTCATCTCTTTAAGTGAGGGAAATTCTATTTTTTGGTTTTAATTTAGTTTTTATGAGTTATATGTAAAGAATAATTACTAATTTATAGGATTTAAGCTAAGTATATGAATATTTGGAGTTAGGATTTCAAAGGTATAAAATCCTAGAATTAAAGCTAGTGTAAAATTAATTTGATTAGGTTTAAATTTTAAAAATCTATGTTATATGAGTCCTAAATTAAATTTAATTGAATTTGTAACTTCCAAAAAGGTTGATAGAAGTTGTGAAGTTGATGAAGATCCTCATTTTTGCTTACTTTGGTTAAATGATTAGAGTTTTGGTTTTGGTTTTCTAATAGCTAAGGTGAATAATAGATATATTATCATATTTATTTCAAATTCTAACCAAAAATTATTGTTTCATAACCAATTACATCATGTTGGCCGAACCACCTTAATGAATTGTTCTAATTGAACTCCTTTGTTATAACTAAAATGATCATTTGTATTTCTTTGTCTTGCTAAATTAACCACTGATTCTTTGTTAATTGATCAAAATGATGATTGTTCCTAAATGCTCTTGTATTACCGAAAGATAATTGCACCACTTTTCCTTTGTTGAACTTCCTTAAATGACTAATTGATAATTTCTTTTTCTTTATATTACAATGTTGAATAATTTCATGTCACATCCTAATTTCAGGAAATGTGATGGTTTTAGGGTATGGGGAAGGCATAAGGCCACTGTAATACCTGTTACCTTTTTTTTTATTATTATTTTATGTTCTGCATGTTGTTGAAATATTGTGGATAGATTAATATTTTGGTGAATTTTAGAATTCTATTTGCAGGAATAATTTTGAAAAAGTACAAATCATAAGAGTTATAAATTTATATTTTTATCTTTAAGTTTGCAACCAGTTTTGTAAGATTCTGTGTGTGTGAGGAGTTAGGCCTTCTCGATCAGAACTTGTCTAGTTCTTTATTTCCTGCAGTAAGTTTGAGTTGCTGTTTTTTCTGAGATATAGAAAATGGAGAAGTTTGGATGCCTATAGCTCGTTTGCGAACTGGTTTAGTGTGAGTTGGCGAGGAAGGTTTCCAGCTCGGCAGATATAGGTTGTGTGAGCTGGCTCCTTGATTTTGAGATGGATAGAGGATGATCAAGGTGGCAATTACCGAGGCGAAATTGTCGAGGTGGCATTTTGCGAGGAGGAATTATGCGAAGTAGGATTTGCGAGGCGGAATTGCGAGGAGGAATTATGCGCAGTAGGATAGGCGAGGCAAAATTGCGAGGTGGCATTCTGCGAGGAGGAGTTATGCGAAGTGGGATTGGCGAGGCAGAATTGCCGAGGTGGCATTCTGCGAGGAGGAATTATGCAAGGTGGGATTGGCGAGGCGAAATTGCCAAGGTGGCATTTTGCGAGGTAGAGTTGCCGAGGTGGCATTCTGCGAGGTGGAATTCTGCGAAGAGGGATTTAGCAAAGTGAGTTTGGCGAAGTGAGGTTGACAAAGAGGGAATTAGTGAAGTGGGATTAGTGAGGCAGTGGCTTATTTAAAGGGAGAAGCAGTAGCCATTTTCTCACGATAACTTCTTCCCTTTTCTTTCTTTCTTTTCCATTTCTTCTCCTATCTCTCTCCAACCTGTGCCATTTGTTTTCTAGTGCATTAATACTTGGAGTTAATGCATTAGATCATTAAATTATCACATTCAAGGCATTAGATCATCATTCCAAGCTTGGATTCTTCTAGAACTGATTTTTGGGAAAAATAAGGTAATTTCTCCAAATTTCATTTTTCTTTTAGATTAAGATCTCTGATAATTAAGAATAATTAATTATGAGTGCAT
>CANXYC010187169.1:0-10654 GCA_948193065.1 Aleurites moluccanus
CAACTCTAGGCCTAAAAATTAGGTCATATAACATGCATATATATATATTCCATGCATTCACATATAATTTTAACACATTATAAAGAAAGGAAAAATAATTTCCCTAAAGGTCCCTATTAGGGTTTAGGCTAAGGTGTTACAACATGATCACCAACTACAAAATGTACATCCTTTCTCTTCGGATCAGCATAATACTTCTACCTACTGAAGGCATTCCTCATCCGATCTCTGATCATAGGCACCTTTTCCATAGTCTCTCTAATCAACTCTGGCCCCTCAAGCTTCTTCTTCCCTGGCTCCATCCAATACACTGGATGTCATGACCCGTTTTCGAATCGCGACGGTCGTAGGGCACGGGACATGCCAATGGCGACCAGCAACCGTAGAACCCAGTATCACATGCACAATCTATAAACCATAATATATTATTCATTTTAGTTGGTTACCATACATTCTGTTTTTCTGTAGTTCATTCTGTAAATTACTATCATATAACTTATATATCATCCAATATCATATATACACGTTCATTTCCTAGCTAACCCATAGATACCCCATGGAGCAGCTAGATTATGAACATCCAAAATAATAATATAAAATATCAAAAAATATACATCAGATGACTGTAGCAGAAATCCTCGGATGATAGACGATGGGATTCTGCAGTCTACTCTTCTCCTGAAATGGTTAAACAATGAAAAGGTGAGTATAAATGATACTCAGTGAATCTATATGCATCAATAATAACAGTAGGTATCAATAAGACAATGGTATCAATAAGTCAGATAACAATATACAGAATCAATTCCAGGGTACAGTATAACCAAAGAATAAAGTATAGGCTCGATATCATATGGAAGGACAGATAAAGGGATGAATTGTATGAAATCATACAATCTCCAGTAAACAGTATGGACCATATGCGAACATATAGGTCTCTAGTAGCATATCAATATCAATAAGCATAAGACTGATTAGGTCTTATGGCCAGGACCATAACCCCTCATAGCTAGGGCATCAATAAAACAATGTGCACATCGCCGACAATATTTTCCCACTACCCTGTTGGGTCGGTAGCTCTGTCAACCCACATAAGGATCAATATCAAGAAACAACATATCAATGGAATACCATTATGCAACAATGGCATCCTCCAAATCAATAAGTCCAATATCAGTCAATCAATTATCATTAGGGTTCATGGCGATATAAAAATGACATATAAACAATGTTACATGGTATGGTATTTAACAAAGGCTTGGAACAAAAGTTGGTTCGGTGACTGAAATCGGTAGGTCAATTGGCATGCCAACGTCACTGGCGACAATGGTATTCAAATGGTAGGCCTATGGAATAAAAAAAAAATAGGCCAAAGGCAAATGAACTAGGCATTTCATCAAACACATAGTGGGCATACAATGGCAAGCCAATAGGTTAGGTTAGGGTGCAACATTAACTTGCCTAATTCAATCAACAAGCTACATTATCAACAATAGTATAGGCATCAAAGAAACACAATTAAACAACATCAAATTGGATCAAATGGCATAGGAATTCAAGGCCAAAATCAAAGAAAAATGGACAATGTGAATAGTATAATCAATTCGGCCAAAATGAGGTTTTTACCATAGGTTTTCAAATTCAGTTCCAAGACTTGAGGCATGTTAAATGATGCAAAATAGACTCACCTAATGCTTCAAATAGCCTTAAACAAACTAATTTCACTCAATTTCACTAATTGCACCAAATAGCACAACTTTGTCAACTATTGTGTTCTACATCAAATAAACCATCAATTAATTATCTATTCACATCTAATTAACATATTCTAATATCAATTAACAAAATCTAACACTAAATCACCTAACTCATTCTTACAACTTCAACCTAGATAGTAATATTAGACATTCTTATCAATTAGTATCAATTGATGCAAATTAACTACACACCCATTCAATTCAACATCAAATTCATCTAAATAAACCATTTAATCAAACAAAACAATTTCTTACCTTGAATTGATGATGAACCCAAAATTCTTAGTCCAACTTTTCTTGAATTCCTTTGCTCTTCCGAGAAATCTAAAGATGGAAAATGACAAAACACTACTTAAACTAACACTACTTAAACTCAACTTTTCTATAAATTTTCTAAGAAATTTCAGTGAAGAAATGAAGTTGAAATGGGTGGAAAATTGCAAAGCTTGGTTCGGCCAAAGGAAGAAGATGGAGAAGATGATGGCCAATTTTTACTAAGTGTCAAATATATACAAAAATCAAATGGTGAATTACAACTAACTCCTCGAACTTCCATATATCACACTTTGGTCCAAAATATTGTGTAATTTATTCTGTCAATTTTGTCTAGAATTGGATTTCAAAGTGGGGAATCAATAGGCTTATTTTAATCTATACTTATTTATAAAAATGGTTCTGGAGTTATTTTGTAACTCCGACGGACCTATTTCTACTATTCACCTTAAACTTCCATTTATTTATAATTTTGCCATTGGTTACTTTTTCAGTGTTCCTAAAAGATTTTTACTTCTTTCTTTTTACCAAAATTACACATGCATTATGGTGATCTTTTACCCCCAGGTCAACTTCAGAAATTCTTTTGTTGACCGGACTGCTAATTTCTCAGCAGTGTTCCCGACATCGCTGCTTTCCGGAAAAGTAACAAGTTCGCTTTCTAACTATGTCTCTAAAATTACTTCCCATCATTTCAAGACTAATGAACCACAATCTGAGAACTAATTCATGCACGTGAGTTAGGAATTTATAGGGTATTACATTCTACTCCCTACAAATAAATTCATCCTCGAATTTAAATAAAACATACCTCATTGCTAGAACAGGAATGGATATTTGCTCCTTATCTCCTGCTCACTCGCTCAAGTGCACTCCTCTATGGACTGATTCCTCCAAAGCACTTTAACCATTGGGATCTCCTTATTCCATAGCTATCTGACCTGTTGATCAATGATCACCACTGGAATCTCCTCATATGACAGATCATCACTGAGATCCACATCCTGAACCTCCAATATATGCGATGGATCAGACACATACTTCTGCAGCATAAAGATATGGAAAATCGGATGTACATGGCTCATGCTAGGTGGAAGAGCCAATTTATAGGCCACACTACCAATCTTCTCAAGAATCTCAAACGGGCCTATAAACCTTGGTGATAACTTTCCACTCTTCCCAAATCTCATAACACCCCTCGTCGGTGACACCTTAAGGAAGACATGATCACCAACTGCAGAATATATATCCTTCCTCTTCGTATCAACATAATTCTTCTGCCTACTGAAGGTAGTGCTCATTCGATCTCTGATCATATAAACCTTTTCCATAGTCTCTCTAATCAACTCTGGTCCCTCTAGCTGCTTCTCTCCCAGCTCCACCCAACACACTGGAGATCTACATTTTTTACTATATAGTGCTTCAAATGAAGCCATACCAATAGAAGAGTTAGGGGAACTCTATCAATGGCAGATAATAATCTGAGTTACCTTTGAAATCCAGAACACATAATCTCAGCATATCCTTCAAAGTCTGGATTATCCTCTCTGACTGCCCGTTAGTTTATGGATGAAAGCAGTACTGAACTATAACTGGGTTCCCATGGCCGCCTGAAACTTTTTCCATAACTGAGATGTGAACTGTGTACCCTTGTCTAATATAATCATCAAAGGAACTCCATGAAGTTGCATAATCTTATCCACATACAATTGTGCATACTAAGCTGTCGTGTAGCTAGTATTAACCTCCAAAAAATGAGCAGATTTCGTCAAACGGTCAACAATCACCCATATAGAATGATAACCCCTCAAAGTCCTTAGTAGACCAACTAAAATCCATAGTCACCTTCTCCCATTTCCACTCTAGCAACTCAATCTCCTGAAGTAGCCCTGATGGCTTCTGATGCTCAAACTTAAGCTGCTGACAGGCTAAACATTTGGACACAAACTGAGCTACATCTTTCTTCATTCCAGGCCACCAATACACATCCCTCAAATCACGGTACATCTTGGTAATCCCTGGATGTACATTGTACGCAGAATAGTGAGCCTCTCTCATTATCCGATCCCGTAGCCCATCAAAATCTGGTACACATATGCACTTCCCACATCTCAATATCCCATCCTTTACTATGAATTTTGTCATCCTCCCACTCTGTACCACTCCCTTGAGCTTAAGTAGCTAAGGATCCCTATTTTGAGCCACTTTAATATCATTAAGCAACAATGACTTCATCCGAAATTGGGCTATAAGAGTCTAGTTCCGATCCTGGGATCCCAACTCCAACTCTACCCCTAAATCTACTAACTCCCTCATCTTTCTAGTCAATGGCCTCCTGCCAATCACAATATGAGCTAAATTGCCCATCGATTTCCTGCTCAAAGCATCAGCCACTACATTGGCCTTCCCCGGGTGAAAAAAAAAGCTCATAATCATAATCTTTTAGAAGCTCTACCCATCTGTACTGCCTAAGATTCAGATCGTTCTGCTGAAATATATACTGTAGACTCTTATGATCAATATATATCTCACATTTAGCTCCATACAAGTAATATCTCCAATTCTTCAAGGAAAATATCATAGCTGCCATCTCTAAATCATGTGTCGGATAATTTGCTTCACGCTTTTTTAACTAACGAGAAGCATAAGCAATTACCCTACCATTCTGCATCAATACACATCCCAGACCAATCCAAGAAGCATCATAATACACTGTAAATTTCTTCCCCTCTACTAGTAATGCCAACACTGGAGCACTAGTAAGGCAATACTTTAAAATCTGGAAGTTGCAGTCACACTCATCTGTCCAGACATACCGCTCCTGTTTCCTCATCAGTCTAGTCAATGGAGCTGAATCTGGGAGAAATCCTTCACAAACCTCCTATAATATCTAGCCATACCTAGAAAACTGCGAACCTCTAAAACATTGGTAGCCTGTGGCCAATTAGCAACACCTCAATCTTCTGAGGATCTACCATAATACCATTCTTGCATATCACATGCCCAAGGAAATACACTTCGGTTAGCCAGAACTGACATTTGGATAACTCAGCATACAACCAATGCTCCCGAAATGTCTACAACACAATCCTCAGATGCTCCACATGCTCCTCCTCACTCCTAGAATAGATAAGTATGTCATCAATGAATACAATGACAAACTTATCCAAATATGACCTGAACACCCTGTTCATCAAATCCATAAAAGCAATCGGTGCATTGGTCAACCTGAATGGCAACACTAATAACTTGTAATGTCTATAGCAGATCCTGAAAGCAGTCTTAGGCATATAACCCTTCTTAATCTTCAACTGGTGATATCCAGACCTCAGATCAATATTCAAAAAATGGTTGGAACACTGCAGCTGATCAAACAAGTCATCTATCTGAGGCAATAGATACTTGTTCTTCACTGTCACCTTATTTAGCTGCTTATAATCTATACACATCCTCAGTGAGCCATCTTTCTTCCTCACAAACAGTACCGGTACACCCCAAGGAGAACTACTCGGTCCTATGAACCATCTATCTAATAGCTCTTCTAACTGTTTCTTCAATTCCCTTAGTTCAGCTGGAGCCATTATGTATGGTGGAATAGTGTAACACCCATCATTTTCCTAAACAATCTTTGTATATATTTATGTGTATAAATTTACTTTTATTTGGCTTAATTAATTAATTTCAAAATAAGTATAAATATTTACTTATTAATTATTTTAGATAATGATAGAAAATGAGTATGGAAAATTTTGTGAGAAATATTGATTGAGTTATTGAAATTTGCATGAGAAATGTTAAGTGTTAAGGAATTGAGAAATTGAAGGCAGTAGTGAAATTTAAGGTAGTAGTGAATCTGTGGAAACTGGGTTAAGGGTTTCCAGCCGGCATTGGTGAGCTGGCCTCGTGAAGCAGCAATGCCGAGCTGGTCTTGAGAAAAGGCCTTGCCGAGTTGGCCTTGCGAAGAAGAAGTGCGAGCTGGGAATGCGAAGAGGAGAATGAGAGGTGAGAATGCGAAGAGGGAAGTGCGAGCCGACATTGGGAAGAGGCAATGGCGAATCGGCATTACGAAGAGGGAATGGCGAAGAGAAAATGAGAAGAGGAAATGCAAAGAGGAAAGGCAAAGAGGAAATGGCGAAGAGGAAATGGCGAAGAGGAAATGCAAGCAGGCAATGCGAAGAGGCATTGGCGAGCCGGCATATGTGAACTGGCAAAGACGAGTCGGCAATGCGAAGAGGCATTGGCGAACTGAGAATGGCGAGCTGGGTCTGGTGAGCCAGCAAGTGGTGAGCTGGACCAGCAAATTGAATTTTGGCGAGGCGGGATTCATTAGTGCACAGTAACGGGACTTTAACAAATAGGCAGCAGCGTATTTAAGAGAGGCAGTAACTGATACTTAAAAATGTTAAGTCATTTTTTTTCTTTCTTACTTTCTATCATCACTGCGTTCGTGCCTTCTTCTCCCAAAGCCTGACAACTATTCATCATCTTTTTTACCCGATTTCCACGTTTTTCCACCGAAATTTTTTGGAAGAAATTTGTGGAAATCAGACACACACACACACACACACACACACACACACACACACACACATATATATATATATATATACCTGTGTTCATCTTCCTTCAGCCTTAACTCGTGGAAAGAGAGGCTGGAGAAAGAGGCAGCGGCAGCAAAGGAAAATTTCTGCCGTGGGCACCATTTGAGGTATATGTTCATTTATTAATTTTATGGATTAAATAGATAGTATTTGGGTTGAAGTGAATGGGTTTAGAGTTATTTTAGCTAGATTAACTCTAAATAATGAAAAATCCCTAAACCCTAGGGCCTATGTGAAACTTTGAATATTGAATTGATGAATTAGTGATTGGATTCATGAATTTATAATAGAATGAGTTAATTGAGTATAAGAGAACATGAAATTAATGAACAACTTAATGTGAAATTGTAGATTGTGGAGATTGAGTCGTCAAAGTAGCTAAATTATGGATTTTGAGGAAATTGGTGAAATTTGTAAGCAATTGATTGTTGGAAAGTTAAGGCGAGTTTTACATGCATCATTTGAATTACCCAATTTGATAAAATTGATTGTTGAACACCATTTGGGAAAAACCCAAATGGGCCGAACCCTTTTATTGTGAAATAACCTTTGATTTCCTTTGAATGTGTAACCCTATTCTCTTATCGATTAAATATATATTGTTATATATCTTTATTTCATTAATACCGAATGTTCTAAAATACCAAACCTTGCTTTGCTTACGAATTATTCTAATATTGAATTTTGATTAGATATTGAATATTGTATATGGCATGGCCATTATTGATATTGGATATTGAATTGATAAGAAACCGAAATGATTGATTGATTGACTCTGGATGCCATTGTTGTTAACGGTATCCCTTGTTATTGACCCTATTGTGATTGTGATAGAACTTCCGATTCAACAGGGAAGTGGGGAAATACTGTCGACCTTGTGCACATTGTATATCTGTACCCTAAATGGGAAGGGTTTTGGTCCCGGTCATAAGGTCTGATCCGTCTTATGCTTACATTTGTCCTTATATGGATGATTAGGACCTACATGGTCCAATGTATTTGATATGGAGACTGTATGATTTCTTTTCCTACAGTCCATCCGACTATCTGTCATTTCACACATATGAAACCATATTATATGATATTGTTATATCTTATTGAGGATAACTTATGAACTTGATACTATTCAGTTATTTGATTACATTCGATTGATATCCTTGTTGACTGACCCAATTGTTATTGCGATGCATGTGAATTCATTGAGTATCATATATACTCATTGCTCATTGTTTACCCCCTTTCAAGAGAGGATTAGAGCTGCAGAATCCAGACTTCCGTTTCTCTGAGGATTCTGCAACGGATATCTGATGTATTTTCCAGATACTTATTTTGTATAACTATTATATTTTGGCGTTCATAATATAGCTGCTCTATGGGTATGTACGGGTTAGCTAGGAAATGAACATATATCCCAATGATGATATTATGATATAGAAATGTTATGATTGATATGATCCTGTGGGCATTGTAAATACAGTTGATTGAGAATGTATAACAGGTTGAGATTGACAATGAATGAATATGGATTGTATACATGTATATAGAATTGATGTGACTGAATTTGGGTTCTATGGTTGCCGGTCGCCATTGGCATCTCCCGTGCCCTAGGACCGTCACGGCTTACGAGAGCGGGTCGTGACAGAGGTGGTATCAGAGCTCTAGGTTATTAGAGCATTGGTTTACAGATATCAGAGCCCTAGGTTTACAAAATGTGGATCTAGGTAGCAAATGAATATGAACTGGTTACAGAATGGGATAGAACTAAGAATACCATGGAGCATAGGATTCCTTTTTAGTCTATTGTGTCTATATTATGCATTTTATTGTATTCTGAGATTGTTTATGTTTTCTCGACAGATTTCAAAAATGTCAGATAGTAGAGACCGTGATAACAGAGAGGCTGAGGTTGCCTCCAACGAGTCACTAGTGAGGGAGGTTGGAGGATCTGAGGGTCCGTCTCGATCTCGGAGGACTTTAGAGGATTATGGGAGAGATGGTGACCCCTAACAGATTGAGATGATGCGAGGTATGATGGAGCTGAGGCGAGAGATGGCTAAATTGAGGAGAGAGAGACAACAGGCACAGCCACCACCTACTCCTGCAGTAGTTCAACCACCTGTAGTGCCAGAGGTAGGGGCACAGACTCCAATGCAGCCAGTTAGAGCTTAGAGGGAGCCGGTTGCTCAAGAAGCTAGGAGAGTGATTGAGGAGGGATGAGTCTCCATGTTTAGCTTTCTAAAGCTAAACCTACCAGAGTTTCGAGGGGATAGAGGCACAGATCCAGTGGATTTTCTCAAGGAGGTAGAGAAGGTTGTCAGGAGACTACCTTATTCCGAGCTGAGATCTATTGAGTTAGTTGTCTTGTTGCTTAAGGGCAGGGCCTAGACATGGTTTTCTAGACATATGGAGACTAGATTGTATGGAGAGCACCCACCCACTTGTGCCGAGTTTCGTCAGGGTATGATTGGTGAGTTCATTACCGAGGGTGTTAGGACCCGTAACTTAGTGAGATTTGAACAGATGGAGCAGTGGGACCGTTCCATAGAGGAGTATGCTGATGAGTTCATACGGTTGAGTAGATATGCCACTCATACACTTTTTGAGGCAAAGTTGATTGCCCGATTCATGAGGGGATTACATGCTGTTTTGCATAATGCCCTTATTTCTATATAGTTCACTTCTCTAACCACAGTGATAGATAAAGCTACCCAAATGGAAGAGAAATATCAGACAGAGAGGGTTAAGAGAGAGCATAAACGGAAGGGTGGCCCAATATTTCTGAGTAGGAGGGGGGAGAGCAGCTCCCACTCCAGACCTGTAGAGCCAGCACCCAGATTTGAGCAGAGATCCTCAGGGGGTAGCCAGAGGCAGAGAGTGCAGAGTAGGGGCAGCCAGCAGTATAGACAATGCCTGCCTATTCTCAGAGCTCTTCCAGATCAGTGTCACAGACGCCTAGCATTCCTGCTTGTGTTTATTGTGGTAGGAGGCATAGTGGAGAGTGTTGGAGGAGGTCAGGTGCATGCTTGAGATGTGGCTAGCACGGCCATTATATGAGCACTTGTCCATTG
This sequence comes from Aleurites moluccanus, assembly GCA_948193065.1. NCBI lineage: Eukaryota > Viridiplantae > Streptophyta > Magnoliopsida > Malpighiales > Euphorbiaceae > Aleurites > Aleurites moluccanus. The sequence goes on from CANXYC010187169.1 coordinate 9,700, forward strand.
AGGGTTGATCAGCAGCCATCTGTCATGGTATCTCAGCCTATAGTTCAGACCAGCCAGCATCAGAGCAGAAAAACTCTTAGAGGCAGAGGTAGGAGAGGTCAGGCTCCTAGTGGCAGTCAGGCTCCAGCAGGTAAGGGCCAGGGCAAAGTTTTTGCGGTCAATGCTCAGGAAGCCCAGCAATCTGACAATATCATGACAGGTACTATCTTGATCCAGAATGAGGTTGCTGATACCTTATGTGATTTAGGTGCTACTCATTCATTTGTGTCTCCACATTTTGCACCCAAATTGAATAAGGAGAGGAGATTATTAGATCTACCATTATCTGTTGCTACTCCTATAGGAGAATCTGTGGATATTGATTATTATTATCCATATTGTATCATTGAGATTGATGACCATATTTTGCGTACTGATTTGGTTGAGTTACCTGTACTCGAGTTGGATGTCGTATTGGGTATGGATTGGTTATCGAGACATAGAGAGTTGATAGATTGTTATAGGAAGAGGATTAGATTCTAGCCTGAGGGGCAACCAGAGTTTGAGTTTCAGGGTGAGATTCGGGAGTTTTGGGTCAACCTCATATCTGCTATCCAGGCTCGGAGATTGATAGGAAGAGGTTGTTCGGCCTATCTGGCTCATGTAAAGGATGTACAGAGATCTCCTGTATGATTAGATCAGATACCGATGGTTCAGAAGTTTCCTGATGTATTTCCTAATAATTTGCCAGGATTACCTCCGGATAGAGAGTTAGAGTTTCAGATAGAGGTGCACGCAGGCATAGACCCGATATCCATTTCACCCTACAGAATGGCTCCAGCAGAACTGAAGAAATTGAAGATTCAGTTACAGGAGTTATTGGATAGAGGGTTCATTAGACCTAGTAGTTCCCCATGGGGTGCACCAGTTCTGTTTGTGAGAAAGAAAGATGGCTCCTTACGGATGTGTATTGATT
>CANXYC010187198.1:0-14663 GCA_948193065.1 Aleurites moluccanus
AAGATGAGTTTCATGAACAATTAAAGAAATGACATATAGAATGCATGAACGAATAATTAAATGGATGAACAATATAAGTAAAGCAAATTAAAAGAAAGCAATAAAAGTGAATTATTACATCTTAAATACCTTAAAAATAGGGGATATCAACTCTAGCCCTTATGGATTCTAGGTTGATCACACATTCCCCAAATAATATACGACAAATAAAGTTTAATCAAATAATTTAAGAGAAACGAGATGGTTTTGTCATTTTTTTGGATTTGAAGCTTTTATACAGCTTACCTGTGTATCCTGTCGAATGGGAATCCAAACCCACGTAGTTCTTCCTTCTCGCGAAGGAGGGTTGATTTTATGCCCAATTTATCATGTTGTGATTCTTTATTTTAATGCTTTACCAAAATAAAGAAGACGAGTTAGAAAACGTACCTTGGCCCTAGCTGCGAGGGATGCTGGCGGGCGGAGTGCTCTTCCGGAGCGGAGTTCCACCTTGGATCGGATGGCTCCTCGAGGCGATGAGTCGGGACCTTGCTTTGAGGAAAAATTCAACTGAGAGGCTCAATACGCCCCTTTTAGCAACTCTTTTAAATCGAAAGAGAGCTAAAGAAGAAGAAAATATCACTTGGAGAGGAAAAAAGATGAAATCTAGTGATGAAAACGATTTCTTGGCCTTTTTTCCTTGCCTTTTGCTTGTTTTGGGATGCTTTTCCTTTGTTGTTATTGTTTGGAAGGTGGGGGGAGGCCCTCTACTTATAATAGGAGCTCCAGGGGTTGATTCCTATCCACTTTCGATGTGGGAACTACAAAAAGTCGGATGTAGCTCGTCGCTGCCGCCGGAGAGGGGGGGGGGGGCGGCACCACCACAGGCATATGGCGGCACAGGCCCTGAGGAAGGGCGGCGCCGCCCCATAGCATTACTGGGGCTTGCGGCTGCCGCCCAGAGGGGGCTGGCGGTACTGCCAAACCTTGAGGGCGGCAACAGTGGCCCGACAGCACTCCGAGGCCGTTCCGGGTCCGTCTGGGTGCGGGTTTGGTTCCGAGGAATGTCGTTCGGGTCGATGCGAGTCCGAGGGGTGTAAAAATGAGTGTTCACATGATGCCATCAAAACCACTACTATGTTGGGCTTTGTCTGAGTGCCGGGTGCTCCTACAATCTCTATCTTTCTGGATGTACTATCTAGGGGAGAGAGTGACTACCCAAACTATGGGTAGAAAGGTGATTCCATATCATACTTCAGTGGATATGTGGTGGGGTAGGCACATTCGGATCATAAAGGGGATGTCTTGGGAGTTTTATCACGATCCCGAGAGATCTTATACTGCCTTATGTAGGACTCATTTGATGGGATGAGTTGGTAGTCAGATGAGGAGTCCTCTTACTGTGGCGGCTGCTGATATGATAATTAGCTTGTCTTCCAGACCTCCTTACCAGAAAATCTTTCGAGTTTTCATTAGACCCAAGCTTTGCTGCTTTTTCTAGGTTTCCTGCATCGGGTGTTGATCCTACGCCACCCACTGGCCCTTAACCCAATGTTTAGGCTAGACTGTCTTCAGATAATTCCTTTTGGAGTTCCTATTATTGGGTGTCGGGGGAGATTTCATATACTGGTCAAGATGGCGAGACTCAAGCCCACTAGGTCCTGGACTAGTCCCACCCTTGGTTGTTACCCCTTCCTCCACATCCAGTGGTAGTTCATCGTTGCTTCGTTTATATGCATGTATCTTTGGTAGCGATTTATTCAGTAGTTATTTTCTGACACATGTCTATTTTTTATTGCAGCTTCATAAGGACATCAAACCTATGAGATGGCTTGAAGGATGGAGATTAACCTGAGCAATCTACTGACATGTCTTGATTTTACAGGTGATAGTTCTCAACCGGAGGATTTTCGATAGCGTCATCGCTACTGTTGTTAGCCCTATCTACTAGTTTTTGCTTTTCTTTTCTTTTTTGTTTTTTGTCTATACTAGATTAATTATATGACAATAATGATGAATGAATGTATATTATGTACGTTTGATGCACTATTTTTCACTGGTTGGGTTTCTGATGCGAGTACTGAATGTATGCCTTTATTCATGATTTATGTAATGCCAATGTTTTAAATTAATTTAGATGATGAAAATACTCATGTATGCATGGCTGTGGCTTTCGTGAAGGAGATGGTTGTGGCTTTTATGGAGTTGATGAGATAAGCAACCAAAGTTTCTAGAGAGATATCGATAGGAGCCTGACATTAGTTTAAGGCCTTGCAAAGAGCTTGATGATGAGGGTAGAAGGATTGAATGAGGCTCTATATCGAGATGTTTGCTTGGGTCTTTTTAAGTTGCTTGAGGACAAAATCCTTATTAGGCTTATATGCGGCTTTTATTTTCTCAGCTGGTGAGGGAATAGGTTACACAATAGGTGATTGTTGGATAGGCTGTATTGGAGGTTGAGTAAATCTATTTCTTCTGGTTATGGCATTAATCTCCTCCACGAAATCATTCAGATTAAGGGCATAGTAGAAGTCAAAGTTTGACCTAATTTAGGAAATTGGATCAAACTCAGGGTTAGAGGATCGGATGAAATGGATATTTGGTTGGTGATTTGGGAGAGGGTTGGTGTTTATGTTTGGTTAGCTCCTTGGAGGCATAACATCTCCACTATTTACAAGATCCTAGATTTTATGCCTCAAGTTCTTGCAATCATTGGTTTTGTGCCACTTGGACTGATGATACTCACAATATTCATTTGTGTTCCAACTTTTGGGTATAGGGTTTGGTGGTGATATAGGATCTAGAGGCTTGATCAGCTTAGCCTCTAAGGCTTTTTTGTATACATTATGGAGAAGGAAGCCCAAGTCTATAAAGGAGATTCTCTCAAGTCTTATGGGTATTTGGGTAGAGATATTGGCTATTTCTCCACTTTTCTGATTAGTGGAGCTGTTTGTGGTATGGTTAAGAGTGAAATTGGGGTTTCTTCGGTATCGGGAGCTAGAGGCGTAAGCCTTATCCTTGATTTGACCACTTTGGACTAAGTTTTCAATTTTGGAGGCTGTAGCTACAAGAGCTTTGAAGTCGGGGAGGTATTGTGTTTGGAGGTGATTTTGGTAAATTGTTAGGAGGTTTTTGACAATGATGTCAATCTGTTCTTGCTCAGTAGGCCTGTTTATCATCTGGGCGGCTTTTAAGCTCCACTGGGTCAGGAAGGTAGAAAAGGATTCCTTAGTTTGCTGTTTGGTGATTTCAAGGTCTCATCTAGTAATATCCACCTCAATGTTGTAGTGGTATTGCTTGACAAAGGCAATGCAAATGTCATCCTAGGTCTTTTCGAAATTGATATCCAGGTCGACAAACCATTTAACAGTAGCACCGGTGAGGAATTATTGGAATAACTGGGCAATGAGTTCATTATCTGCCCTTAAGGGAGTCATTGCCCTCACATACATTTTCAGGTAGGTCTTTAGGCAAATGATGCCATTAAATTTATCCATGGAGGGCATTTTGAATTTGGAGGGAAGTCTACCAATAGGGAATAGGGGCAAATAGTCCACGTCTATCAGATCGTCATGTCTCTTTAATTTCTTAAGGGTTCTCTCTATGGCCTTAAATTTCTCCATATGTTTTTAGGCCTCAACTGTAATAGGCTCATCTCTTCCCTGGAAAAGGTTTAGAGAGGAATCAGGTGTGGTATGAGAGGTGAAGTGTACAAGGATATTTTTAGGGGCTTTCCCGTTGTTAATAAGATCAATAACAGGAGGAGATGAGGTAGATGGGTTAAGGTTTTGAGGAAGTTGATAAGTTCTAGGGTTTTGTTCCAACATCCTTTAACTTCTTGTATGATAGACTGGAGTTGTTTATTCATGGTTTCAATAAACAAATTATGTTGGGCTTCTAATGCAGCCCGGAAGGTGTCCTTTTGTCTTTTAAGAAGGGTGGCAAGCAAGGTGTTCATAGTTTCAGGATCAGTCTCATCGACTATTGGTACCTTGCCTAAAAGGATAAGAACAAGATCTGCAAAAGGGTGCAAGTTTGATTTTGCATGGAGATAAATGGGTTTTACTAAGAAATGGGTGTGTATATGTTTCAAAATTTTGGGTACAGGTCGGGTTTGTACTGTTTGGGTAAGTGAATATGTTTCACTATTTGTGGTTCAGGTCGAGTTTGTACTGTTTGGTTAAGTGGATCTGTTTCACTGGTTTTATGGTACAAGTAAGGTTTGTACTATTTGAGGTAAATAGATATGTTTCACTGGTTTCAGGGTACATGTCGGTTTGTACTGTTTGAGGTAAGATGACCTATTTCACTTATTTTGGGTACAAGTGGATTTATTTCATTGTTTTGGGGTACAGGTCGGGTTTGTACTATTTGGGTAAGTGGATATGTTTCACTTATTATAGGGTACAGGTCGGGTTTATACTGTTTGGGTAAGTGGATTTGTTTCACTATTTTGGATACATGTCAGGTTTGTACTATTTGAGATAAGTGGATCTGTTTCACTGTTTTGGATATAGGTCAGGTGTAATATCCTATAAATTCCTAACTCTCATGCATGAATTAATTCTCAGAATATGATTCATTAGTTTTGAAATGATGGGAAATAATTTTAGAGACACAGTTAGAAATCGAACTTGATACTTTTCCGAAAAGCGGCGATGTCGGGAACACTGCAGAGAAATGAGTTGTCTAGTCAATAGAAGAATTTCTGAAGTTGATCTGGGGGTAAAAGATCACCATAATTTATGTGTAATTTTGGTAAAAAGAAAGAAGTGAAAGTCATTTAGGAACACTGAAAAAGTAACTAATGGCAAAATTGTAAATAAATGAAAATTTAAGGTGAATAGTGAAAATTGGTCAGTCAGGGTTACAGAATAACTCCAGAACCATTTTTATAAATAATAATAAATTAAAATAAGTTTATTGACTCTTCACTCTGATATCTAAATCTTAACAGAATTGACAGAATAAATTACAGAAGATTTTGGACCAAAGTGTAATGGACGAAAGTTCGAAGAGTTAGTTGTAATTTGCCAAATTAGATTTTCTATTTATTTTTCCTTAGCTGTTTTTGTTTCATCTTCTTCTTCCTTTATTTGAGTGGCTGAACCCCATTTCTTTCTTTCTTCCAATTGATTCTTCATCTTTTCATCAAAAACTTTAAGAAAAATTGATGGAAAACTAGATAATTTACTTAGTTCTTTTCATTTCCATCCTTAATTTGTAGAAAGGAGCTAAGGATTTCAAGGAATTTGGAGGAGAATATTTCGGGTGGTTCATCCCATTTGAGGTAAGATATGTTTTTGTTTGGTTTTATTGATTATTTAGATGTTATTTAAGTTGAATTAGATGGGTATGAAGTCAATTTACATCAATTGATGCTATTGATGAAAATCCCTAATTTGGTTGGATAATTTAAAGTTGTAAGAAATGAATTGATGATTTAGTGATTGTTTATGTTAATTGATGTTAGAATTAGTCAATTGGATGTAAATAGGTAACTAATTAATGGTTTATTTGATGTAGAATTGAAATTGGGATCAAAGTGTTCTATATAGGCCTTTTGGTGAATTTGCTTGGAAGTGAGCTTGTTCAAGTGATTTGGAAGTTTCAGTGAGTCTATATTGCATCCTAAAACATGCCTAATTGATTGAATTGTTGATTGGAACCTTGCCCTAAAATCCCATGTTTGGCCGAATGGTTTGGCACTATTCATATTGTCCATTTTCCTTTGATTTTTGCTTGAATTCCCATGCCATTTGATCCTATTTTTATGTTATTTAATCTTGTTTCTTGAATGCCTATACCTTGTTTGACAATATGACTTTATGTTGATTGAATTGGGCAAGTCAAGTTTAAACCTAAACCTAACCTATTGGCTTGCCATTGTATGCCCATCACATGTTTGATGAAATGCCTAATTCATTTGCCATTGGCCTATTGGTTTGTATTCCATAGGCCTACCATTTGAATGCCATTGTCACCAGCGACATTGACATGCCAATTGACCTACCGTTATCCGTCACTGAACCAACTTTTGTTCCATGTCTTTCTTATTTACCAAACCATTGATCATTGATTGTATATCATTTATAACATTGCCATTGTTCTTATTGATAACAGAATTGACTCATATTAAATTGATTGATATTTAACTGATTAATTGCTAGATGTCATTGTTGTTTATGGTATCCCTTGTTATTGACCCTATATGGTTTGGCAGAGCTACCGATCCGACAGGGTAGTGGGAAAAATACTGTCGGCGATATGCACATTGTATTATTGATGCCCTAGCTAGGAGGGGCTATGGTCCTGGCTATAGGGTCTGATCAGCCTTATGCTTACTGATACGGATTACTGGAGATCTATATGGTCCATACAGATACGGATTACTGGAGATTGTATGATTTTTTTTCATACAGTCCATCCTTTTATCTGTCTTTCCATATGATCCCGAGCCTATATTGCACTCTTTGGCTATACTGTACCCTAATATGGATTTTATATACTGTTAACTGTCTTATTGATACCATTGCCCTATTGATACCATTGCTTTATTGATGCCTACTGTTTATTATTGATACATGTAGATTCACTGAGTATCATCTATACTTACCATTTTCATTGTTTACCCATTTCAGGAGAGGAGTAGGTTGTAGAATCCCAATGTCTGTTCATCTGTGGATTTTTGCTACAGTTTCTGATATATATATTCTATTATATATTACATTATTTTGGTGTTCATTATCTAACTGCTCCATGGGATATGTATGGGTTAGCTAGGAGATGAACATGTGTATATAATGCTTGATGGTATATTTGAGCTATATGATGATATATATATATATATATATATATATATATATATGTTACAGCCATTTGTAATAAATTACAGAATGATTGACAAAATAATATAATGAATGGTAATTAATTAAAATGGATAATATATTGTGGTTTATAGATTGTGCATGTGATACTGGATTCTACGGGTGCCAGTCGCCATTGGCATCTCCCGTGCCCTAGGACCGTCGCGGTCCGGGAAACCGGGTGGTGACATCAAGTTTGTATCATTTGAGGTAAGTGAATTTGTTTCACTGTTTGTAGGTACAAGTTGGGTTTGTACTATTTGAGCTAAGTGTACCTGTTTCACTATTTTGGGGAACAGGTCGGGTTTGTACTATTTGAGATAAGTTGATTTATTTTACTGTTTCAGGTACAGGTCAGGTTTGTACTATTTGAGGTAAGTGGATCTGTTTAACTATTTCAGACATAGGTTAAGTTTGTACTATTTGAGGTAAGTGGATCTGTTTCACTATTTTCGGGGGTACAAGTCGAGTTTATACTGTTGGAGGTAAATGGATATGTTTTACTTGTTTTGGGATACATGTAGGATTTGTACTGTTTAAGGGAAGTGGATTTATTTCACTATTTGTGGCTACAAGTTAGGTTTGTACTATTTGAGGTAAGTGTATATATTTCACTGTTTTGGGGTATAGGTAGGATTTGTACTATATGGGTAAGTGAATCTGCATCACTGCTTCAGGTAAAGGTCAGGTTTGTACTGTTTGAGGTAAGTGGATCTGTTTCACTTGGTTGGTGATTGCTTAGGTTCCAACTATTGACTCTCAATTTTTCGTTTACAAGTTTGAAGAGACATGGTCTATTTGTTGCCATATGCGTGCATGATATGCATGCTTGTATGAGAAAATTGATTTTACGAGCATAATATTTGATTATTTTAATACATGGACCCTAAGAGAAGTTAGGTCCTAGGGTCAATTACATGAAGGCTAGATGGCTGGGTTGAATCAGGGTCTCGTGGAGCAGCAATATACCTAACCATTTGCGTGAGTCAAACGGTGCTGGATACCTTCTTGAAACGATCAGGGATTCATCGTGAGATTGAATCCTTTGCTATCTCCCAACATATCCAATGAGGTTTACCAGGTCAATGCTAATTGGTGTCCAGGCTGAAAATCATAATTGGTAGTAGACAAGGAGTCCATGTAGTAATGCATGATGCAATGCAAAGTCAATTTCAATTAAAAAGCAAAGCTTTGAATTTCTTTTGAAAAAATATTTTTCAAGAAATCAATTGGTAGTCCTCTTCTTCATTTTTGAAAAAATGACATATCCCCAAGGGAGTTGCTAGCTATGAGGTCTCGTCTGAGCACCGCGGAGATCTGGCAGTCACCCCTCTTTTCGAGTTTATGGTCTCACATCGCCGAAATACCTGGCCATCTAAAGGTATTTATCACGATGGTGGTCTTAGGATGCAGGAATAGTTTAAGGCTACCGACACCCATAAAACCCTTTTTTAATTTGTAAATATCACCCGCTATAATATTTTAATATTCTCAATATCAATTCATCCCACATCATCTGTGATCAATTCCATACTCAAAATATCTCCTTTACATTATAAATCAATAACTAATAATATTATAGACCATACTAAGTATAGTTATCTCAATATTTAACATAACCACGAAGCAACTAAAATTTATACAAGGAATATATATAAGTACAAATATTTATAATATAACAAAATAGCTGAATCCATTGATGAAGAAATCTTGGACCAACTTTACTCCTAATTTAAAAAGTTAAAACCACTAAAAGAGTGAGTATTTTCATACTCAGTGAGTCAATATATACATTATTACACACAAGGCTATGTGGATATTAATAAACATTTAATATGTAACAAATGGTTCACAAGTTGCACACCAGAGGACCAAATTAAGGAAAATAACTTATGGACATCAAATATAGATGTATAGGCACTGAGGACAATATATATCATATATATATAACAGATAATAGGCTATAAACATGTATCATTACACTTATCTCATATAAATAGCATAAGTTGGATCAAACCCTATGGCTAGGACCATAACCTTCTAGCTAGGGTATCACTGTAATTTCATTGTGCATAATGCCCACTACCCCATGGGTAAGGAAGCTCTGTTATGTAAACACAAGAATAGGCTATATAAAGCAAATAATATACCAAATAAATCAGAAAAGCAATATGGTTCAGTTTATGTATCATTAGCTCAGTATAGATGATTTATCAAGTATTTCCATATAGAATCAATAATATCAATAAAATATAGATAAAATTCTACAAAGGTCATTTAGACATCAAGTACAAAATATGTCCAGAAGATACATTAACGCTGGTGAGAAAGCAAATCACTAGCGTTGGCGAATCTTGTAACAATTGGCTAGCTTATGAAATATTTCAAAGGACATTTCATCGAGCACTTGGTGTATACTACTTTAGGATCTAATAAATAAGGTTTTAGGATACATTGATCAAAAGCCAAAATTCACAATTCAAGCCCTAATGGTAACAAATACAAAGGTATTATCAAACAAGATTTATATATATATTAATAAACAATATAATCAGAGCTTGAATTCAAGGAAAATTTAAAGGAATAGCAAAAGTCAAAAAGTTGTAGGTTTTGTATTCAAATTAAATTGATCAAATTAAATTTTAAACATGCATAATAACATGCATACGACTCACCAGAATCGACGGTTTAGCCGATTACGCTATAAATTGCTAATTTGCCTATAATAGGAAAAAATAGTGTTCTTTGTCTTTCTTCTATTCTACATCCAATTTTACCACTTATTTAGCTTACAATAGATTCTAACTAACATATTTAAAAATCAATTATAATTATGGAACTTTATACATAAAATCTATGTTTGATATAAACCTAGTTTTAGGGTTTCCGTCGATTTTCAACCCAATTTTATAATCTATCGATCTATTCAAGCTTCTAATAATTTATATAGCTTAAATGGATAAAAAGAATAAAGAAAATATCATCCATACTTGACTTGAAGTGGTCGAATATTAAGTTGGATTGCCTTTCAATTTCTAGCTTGTTTTTCTTGCAATTTTTGGTGGAAACTAGTTTAATTCTAGGTTTAATTGAGTTTTCTATCGATTTTGTTTGAAATTTGAAGATAAGTGGAGGAGTTTGGATGGAGGAAGTTTAGGCCATCCTTAGCAATGGAGGAAGAAAAAAAAATTTATATTTTATGAAGAATTAGAAGTTATTTATATTATTTAACTTTCTGGTAATTCGATTATCCCTTCGACACTTCTCGTATACGCATCTTTTACCCAAGACTTTTAACTATTCATATTTTTGTCCCATTTCAATTCTTAAAAAATATTTCTTATATTTCTCGAACTTATGAATCTAATGGTGATATTAAAATTTCATAATTCTGAACCCGTTCGTTAATCAAAATGTCAACTTGCTTGCTTACTTATTGAGTCGATTTTCATAATTTGTCATAATTTTTATATATGTTGTTCCTATGATTAAATAAAGTATATTTATACTTATATGAGGTATATTTAAGGTTATATGGATGAAATTTGTGGGTGTTACTCTCCTCCCCTTTCAATAAAATTCGTGCTCGAATTTTAAATTATATGCACCTCGTTACTGGAATAAGGAAGGATATCTGGTTCACATGTCCTACTCACTCTTCTAGGTATATTCTGTAATACTCTAGATGCATGCTGCAGTTATTAAACAGTTTCATTAGATATCGAACCGAAAACACCGACAGTACTTAAGAAATTTGAGGAATTTATACAATATTCAATTAAAGTTAATTTTTCTCAGTTGTATGGCTAATAAGAGATTAATAATAATAATAGTTAATTATGTAAAGAAAGTATGAAAAAGTATTAAAAATGATGAAAAATTTATAAAGTGGCAAAATCATAAATAAGTGAAACTTTAGGGGTATTTAAGGAAACCTATTGTCCACTGTCTAGAATTATTTCGAAATCAGTATAATGATAAAATACAGATAAAAATAAGCTATTTCACTCCCCACTTTAGATTTAAAACTCAACAGAATTGACAAAATAAGCTACAAAAATTTTTGGGGTCAAAATATAATTAATAAAAGTTTTAAGGAGGAAATTAGAATTTGCTATTTTTTCTCCTATATAAGCATGCCTTAGTCATTTTTCCATCAACATTTCTGATCTTCTTCTTCTTCTTCTTCTTCTTCTTCTTCTTCATAGGCCGAATCTTGCTCCTCCATTTTCCAATAATTTCAAGCCAAATTTTGAAGGAAAACCTAAAGAAAACTTATCATCCAACCTTGTTTCAACCTTTTCCATCCATTTTCCACCTAAAATCACAAAGGGAATCAAGATATCCATCAAAGAAGATTTCATCCATCACTCCATTCTAAGGCAACATGATGATTTCTTTGATTATTTAGGTTAATTAAGTGTATTAGGTGATGAATTAGATGAGTTTGATGGTTAATTGCATCAAGTGATGTATTTGGATGAAAATCCCTAAGTTTTCAAACCCTAATTAAAGTTGTTTATTACCAAACCCTAAGTTAAGCATTCTTAATGTCTAATTAGGTTAAATTATGTTAATTTGATGCTATTGGAAGCTAAATTAATATTGGTTTTGGTGTAGAACACAAAGAAGAGGTAGATTGTGCATTTTGTCTCCTTTGAAGGAATTAGTGGAAAATGAATTTTTCTTGGCTATTTGAAGTGTTAGGTGAGTTTAATATAATTCATATAACATGTCTAATATCATGAAATGAAATTTGCAAACCATTTGAACTTACCTCATTTTTGGTCGAATGCACCTAGCCATGTTCCTTTGAAATTTTGTCTTGTTTTTCACTTGATTTCCATGCCATTTTGATCCATTGTGTGTTGTTGTTTATTGCATACCAAATGCCTATTGTGCAGCCTTCATTGTGAGCTTGTTATTTGATTTTGGGATAATGTTGAAGTTACACCCAAACCATGCCGAAATGTCCATTGAAAGTTGCATACCAAGTATTCGATGAAATATCCCAATGAAATTCTCATAGGCTTACCATTTGAAAGCCATTACCGCCAGAGACATTGGCTAGCCAATTGTGCCAACCCATATGACCTTGAATGCCTACCTTGATATCAAACCCATAGTGGATTGTTATATTTATTGGTATTCCATTTGCACCTTCCATTGCTTATATGTTATCGATTGGCAATATCGATTGATTGAATTGCAGCCTATTTGATTATTGATAAGTATTTGATTCCTATTGTTATCCAATGATTTATTTCATCTTAATTGAATTATATGTTGATTTGACAGAGCTACCTTATCGATGGAGTAGTGAGTAAATATCGTCAGTGTAATATCTGTCATTTTTGTTATATTTTAATTATTGTGTAATTGATGAATTTAAATTAATTTAAGATAAGAATATTTGAGTAGATGCAGTAAATTTTTGGTTGCAGGAATTTGTGAGGTTGATTGCATGTTCTTAAAGAAATAATTTGGTAAAGTGTAAAACATAAAAGTTGTGGATTTATGTTTCGTCTTCAATTCTATAAAGTAGCGTAGTAAAATTCTGTTTGTGTGAGGAATTATGCCTCATTGAGTAGGATTGGTCTGGTTTGATGTGTTTGCAGGAAATTTGTATCTATTTGAAATTTTTGGGAATGACTGAGACAGTTTGAGTCAAAGGTGTAAACATGAGAAATGTTCCTTTTGTGTTGTGGTATTGGCAGTAAAATTTCAGGAATTTTGGATAAGTATAACTCAGTGGAGAGTGGAATTTATCAGGACTGTTTGGATGGATTTTGGGGCAGTAAGTCTGAGTGACATTTGGAGAGACACCATGGTCTATATGGTTGTCTCTGTGTGATTTGAATAGTTGATATGTTGAGCCTCTGTATGTTTATTTTAAGTGGCAAAAAGAATTAGGAAGTTTGGATGTTTGTAGCTCATTTGCGAGCTGATTAAGTATAAGTTGCCGAGGAAGAGTTTTAGCTTAGTAGGATCTTGTTATGGTGAGCCGGTAAAATGCGGGGCGGCATTTTACGAGCTGGCAATGCGAAGTAGCGAAGTGGCGAGGTGAGATTGCCGAAGTGTCAATTGGCGAAGAAGCATATGCGAGGTGGCATTATGCGAAGAGGCAGTATGCGAAGTGGCAATTTGCGAGCAGAGTTTGGCGAAGAGGGAGATAGGCAAAGCGAGTTGGTAAAAAGGCAAAGAGGTGAAGAGGCATTGCCGAGGCAGCATATGCAAGAAAGAGTTCGCGAGGAGAGTTTGGCGAGGCAGCACATGCGAGGTGACATATGTGAGCTGGATTAGCGAAGTGGCTTTTGCGAAGTGGCATTGCCGGATCAATTTGGTGAGCTGGGAAGTACGAAGTGAGAATGACGAGTGGCTTATGCGAGGTAGCATTGCTGAGGCAGGTTGGCGAGCGAAATTTTGGGCAGTGGCCTATTTAACCCAGTGGCCAGTGACGATTTTTTGCACGATATTCTGTCTTCTTTTCTTCGTTCTTCTTCTATTCTTTTTAGATTAGTTCCATTTCTTGTTTAAGGCATTAATATTCAAAATTAATGCATTAGACCTCTAGATTAGCATATTTTAAGGCAGAAGTTGTCAGATTCAAGCATAATATTTTAGGAAGTCAGTTTTTGGAGAAATAAGGTAAATTTCTTCAAATTTATTATTTTTTTAAGATTAATTAAATCTGGCAGTTAGAATAATTTATTATGGGTGTAAGGAATTTATTGCAAATATTTTAAGGTTATACATTATAATTAATATTGGAGAAATCAGAACTAATGGACTGTTATGAATAGTAACATGAACAATAAATTCGAATTAAATGCAGATTTTCTTTAAGAGATAAATTAAACTGATGTTAGGAATTAAGAATAGAAACTCTATGATGATTAAATATTCGGAAATCATGTTGAATATTATTGATTTGGGAAAACCCTAATTTTGTATATTTGAAAAATTTCTTAGGAAGAGAAAATCAAGGAAATTGAGGAGTTTGGAGTTGAGAAATCTGTTAAAGGAAATTTAAGGAGAAACTTTGTTGAGGTAAGTATGAACATTATATTGTTTATTGCTTCTTTGAAATAATGAGATTGAGCATTCTTATTGTTCACCCATGAAATTCCTATATACTTGATATTGTATTATCAAACTAATAAATGTAGATTTTATAATTTTCTGAAGCCGAGATTGACCCTTGTTCATGAGATTATTATATATATGTATATAATGCAAGTGACTTGATCAATCTTTTTGGATCAAGTTCACATGATTCCTACTTGGTAAACTTGATTGAAATTATGATATATGTTGATGGTCTTGTGACCAATATATTTCTTATGAATTTGAAACCACATGACCCTATGGATAGAACACTCTTCCCAATGAGAGTAAATTCATTAGTCCATTGTACACTTTGGGAACCTAGCTGGTAGGGTTATTGTAATACCCTATAAATGCATAACAGGTTTAGTGAATAAAATTCTCAGTATATAGATTAAAATCATCAAAATAACCAATAATAATTTTAGAAAACCAGTTAGAGCGAAAACGGAAAAAATTTTCGGAAAACGTCGGTACCGATATCGCTGCCGTAAAAATAGCGGAACGGATGACGGATGAATTTTTGACTTTGGATTGAGGATAATTGATAAGTAATATTTATTTGTGAATACAGTAAAAAGAAATTTGAGAAAATATTACAGAACACTCACAAAACTAGCAAAAGAGTATTTTTCGGTGAATAGAAAAATTTATCGGTCCGAGTTTCAGAACGACTCTGAAACTATTTTTATTAAATAATATTAATTAAAA
>CANXYC010187311.1:0-11311 GCA_948193065.1 Aleurites moluccanus
GGGCTGTAAAATGACCATTTTGCCCCCAGTTCACCAAAAACTCAAAATTTTTCGATTTTGTCCTAACAGCCTTTAAATCACTTATATGCCTAAAATCAAGTCATATAACATGCATAACTATCAATTTCATGCATAAATACACAATAAAAACATATTATAAAGAAAGCAAAATTCCCCCCTAAGTCCCTCTTTAAGGGTTCCAATAGGGTTTAGGTTGAGTATCTATGCCTCATCTCTGTCTCACTCTCCCAGGTGCATTCCTCTATGCTTCGGCTATGCCATTGAACTTTAACCATAGGAATGCCTTTATTCCGAAGCTGTCCAGTCTGATAATCAATAATCTGCACTAGAACTTCCTCATATGATAGTGCTTCATCAATTTCAACTTCATGGGGTTGTAGCATATAAGATGGATCTGAGACATACTTCCTCAACATGGAGATATGAAATACTGGGTGAATATGCCCTATACTCGATGGAAGAGCTAATCTGTAGGATACATTGCCAACTCGATCCAATATCTCAAAAGGTCCAATGTACCTAGGCGACAACTTGCCTTTCTTTCCAAACCTCATCACCCCTTTCATAGGAGATATCTTCATGAATACATGGTCACCCACTGCAAACTGTACATCTTTTCTCTTTGGATTTGCATAGCTCTTCTTTCTATTGAAAGCAGTCTTTACTCTTTGCTAAATGATAAGAACTTTCTCCATTGTCTCTCTGATCAGATTTGGTCCTTCTAACTGCTTTTCACCCAGTTCCACCCAACATATTGGTGATTTGCATTTCCTGCCATAGAGTGCTTCATATGGTGCCATTCCAATAGTTGAATGGTAATTGTTGTTGTAAGCAAACTCGATCAATGGTAGAAAGTGATCCCAACTGCCTTTCAAGTCAAGTACACACAATCTCAACATATCCTCCAATGTTTGTATAGTCCTCTCCGACTGTCCATCTGTCTGAGGATGGAATGCTGTGCTGAAATACAATGTAGTACCTAAATCCTCCTGGAATTTCTGCCAAAACCTGGAGATGAACTGAGTACATCTATCTGATATGATCACCGATTGAACCCCATGTAACCTTACAATCTTGATTACATAGAGTT
This sequence comes from Aleurites moluccanus, assembly GCA_948193065.1. Classification (NCBI taxonomy): domain Eukaryota; kingdom Viridiplantae; phylum Streptophyta; class Magnoliopsida; order Malpighiales; family Euphorbiaceae; genus Aleurites; species Aleurites moluccanus. Next base: position 1,112 of record CANXYC010187311.1, read on the forward strand.
GGGCATACTGTGCAGCTGTATATGTAGTCTTTACCTCTAAGAAATGAGCTGACTTTGTCAATCTATCCACTATCACCCATACTGAGTCATATCCCTTCTATGTCTTAGGTAAACCCACAACAAAATCCATTGTGACCTGGTCCCATTTCCACTCGGGTAACTGGATCTCCTGAAGCAAACCTAAAGGTCTCTAATGTTCAAATTTTACCTGCTGACAGGTTAGACATTTAAAAACAAACTTTGCTACATCACCCTTCATGTTTGGCCACCAATAAAATTCCTTCAAGTTGTGGTACATCTTGGTCACTCCAGGATGAACTGTGTAAGGAGAATAGTGAATCTCCTTCATGATCTGCTTTCTATACCCTTTAACATTAGGAACACAAAACCGCCCCATACATCTAAGCACATCTCCCTCAATATCAAAGTCAGGAGCTTTACCATTCTGAACCAAGTCTCTGATCTTCATATACTGTGGATCCTCACTTTGGGAGCTCTTTATCTCATCTATAAATAATGACTTCACCTGGAATTGAGCTATCAGTACTGTTTCCTGCCTCTGTAATTCCAGATCCAGAGTCAATCCCATAGCCATTAACTCCCTCAGTTCTTGTACCAATGGTCTTTCTGTAGCAGTCACATGGGACAAACTTCCCATTGATTTCCTACTCAGGGCATATGCTACCACATTTGCCTTCCTAGGGTGATATAAGATCTGGCAGTCATAGTCTTTCAATAGTTCAACCCATCGCCTTTGCCTCAAGTTCAGTTCTTTCTGCTGCAGGATGTATTGAAGGCTCTTGTGATCGGTATGAATCTCACATCTGACTCTATATAATTAATGCCTCCATATCTTTAAAGAAAAAATTACAACTGACATTTCCAAATCATGCGTAGGATAGTTCACCTCATGTTTCTTCAATTGTCGGGCAGCATATGCAATGACTTTTCTATCCTGCATCAATACACATCCTAAACCAATCCTCGAAGCATCGCAGTATATACCAAAACTGCCTACCTCGGTAGGAAGTGTCAATACTGGTGTTGTAGTCAAACAGACTTTAAGAGTTTGGAAACTCTTTTCATAATCATCATTCCATTGGAACTTCACCAGTTTCCGGGTCAACTTTGTCATTGGAGCAGCAATTTTTGAAAAATCTTTAACAAACCGGCGATAGTACCCTGCCATACCCATAAAACTCTGAATCTCTGTAACTGTAATAGGACGTGGCCAGTTAGCAACTGCTTCTACTTTCTGTGGGTCCACCTTTATACCATCTTTACTCACAACATGCCCCAAGAAAATAACCTCTGTCAGCCAGAATTCACATTTTGAGAACTTTGAATATAGCTGATGGTCTCTCAATAACTGCAATGTGATTTTCAGGTGTTCTTTATGCTCCTCTCTGCTTCTGGAATACACCAAAATATCATCAATAAAGACAATGATGAACTTATAAAGGAATGGTCTAAATACCCTGTTCATCATGTTCATAAAGGTTGCTGGGGCATTCGTCAAACCAAACGGTAGCACCAAAAACTCATAGTGCCCATACCGTATTCTGAAGGCAGTCTTTGAAATGTGTTCACCTTTAATCCGTAGTTGATGATTCCCTGACCTCAAATCTATCTTTAAGAACTAGCTTGCTCCATGTAGCTGGTCAAACAGGTCATCAATTCTAGGCAAAGGATACTTATTTTTCACTGTCACCTTATTCAATTGCCTATAATCAATACACATTCTTAGAGTCCCATCCTTTTTCTTAACAAACAATACAGGTGCTCCCTAGGGTGAACTACTGTGTCGGATGAATTTCTTATCACACAATTCCTGCAACTACTTTTTCAATTCCTTCAACTCAGGTGGAGCCATCCTATAGGGTGGGATGGAGATAGGATCAGTACTAGGGTATACCTCATTCTCAAATTCAATCTCCCTCTTTGGTGGCAATCCTGGGAGATCATCTGGAAATACATCAATAAACTCATTAACCACTGGAATCTTTTCTAACTCTTTGATCACCCCTGCAGTATCAACCACTGTGGCTAAGTAGGCAATACACCATTTTCTTATCAACCTCTTTGCAGTACAAGCAGACTCTAACCCAGATATGTGACTGTTAGCCTCTCCCTGAAAAATGAACTTTTCATGCCCATCAGGTCTAAACTTTATTCTTTTTAAAGCACAATCAATAGTAGCTCTTTGATCAGTCAACCAATCCATACCCAAGATAATATCAAATTCTAATACAGGTAACTCAATCAGTTCAGCAGGCAAAGATCTATCATAAATTCTCACATCACAAATATCATACTTATGTCCTACTATAACCTTATCTCCCATAGGTGTTGCTATTTCTAAGGGCACAAGTAAAGGTTTTCTACCCAACCCCAATTTCAAAGCAAAAATAGGAAATATAAAGGAATGGGATACACCCCAATCAAACAAGACATAAGCCACTAGATAATGTATAGAAATCATACCTACAACAGTGTCATGAGATTTCTGGGCCTGCTGTTGAGTTACTGCAAAAACTCTCCCCTATCCTTTACCAGCAGCTGGTTGTCCCACAGTCTGGCTCTGTCCAGCTAGCCTGCCTCTACCAGCACTCCCTCTACCCATCTGTACTGTAGGCTAGGAAGATCCTGCCTCAGAAGGCTGTGCAAATCTGCGCATAGGGCAGTTCCTATAGAAATGTCCAACTTGCCCACATCTATGACATGCTCCAGTCATTATGCGGCATACCCCTGTGTGTCCCCTACCACAGAATGTACAAATAGGCACTGATGGTGTCATCTAAGGTGGTCTAGTAGGACCTCTGAAATAAACAGGAGGTCTCATACTCGTGCCTCTACTGTAATCCTGCCTCATACCAGATGGTGGCAATGACTGTACTGGTCTGGGAGGAGGTCTAACTGCAAAGGATTGGGATGTCCCCTCCCCGGGTCTCCTATACTTTTCCCCTCTGCCTTTCTTCTTTTGGACACTATCAGATATCTCCTCTTTGTATTTTGCTTCCATTTGTGTTGCTTTGTCAATAGCCTTGCTCAAGGAAGTAAACTCCATAGCCAGTGAGATGTTATGGAGAGTAGCATGTAAACCTCTTCTAAACCGTCTGATCAAGTCATCCTCAGTAGGAGTAATCTTCCTAGTATATTTACTTAACCGATGAAACTCTCTGGCATATTCTAATACTGACATGTTCCTCTGTCTCAGTTGCTCAAACTTTACTATGTTACTCTCCCTCAATCCCTCTGTAAGGAATTCATCTAGCATCTTCTGTTTAAATTTAGCCCAGGATATCAGATGATCACTGTGAATGTTCGCATCTATATGGTCAGTAAACTAGGTAGCTGCATCTACCTCCAATAATAAACCTACCAGCTCTATAGTCCTTGCCTCAGAACAAGGCAATGTCCGAACCGTCCTGTCAACTCTGTCGATAAAATCGCTAGGGTCTGTACCATACTCCCACGCAAATGTAGGCAGCCTGAGTTTCATGAATTCCCCAACTGATACTCCACCCTCAGGAATCACCCTCTGTACTCTATCCCCCTGTATCACTACTGGCTATCTCTAGGGTGCTGGTGGCACTATAGGCTGTACCACTGGTTGTACTAGAGGTGGTGGTGGTTGTACCACAGCAGGCTGTACCAAATGATCTCTGATAGTCTGTAGAATCTCCTGTCTCATGTCTTATATTTTCTATCTCTAGGGTGCCTCACCCATAGAATCAGATTCTGTGAGTCTCCTTGACCTAGAAGGCTCAGACTGAGATCCCTACACTGCAGATGCATTGGAAGCAACCTCTGCTTCCTCACTAGACTCATGATACTCTTCCCTATCAATAGGCCTAGCTCGCCTAGCCCTTCTCTCTGACATCTTAATACTCTATAGAAATTAGCATATAAAGAATATTCAGTTCATAGGAATGCAAAATTTCAAACAAAAAAGAAGACTTGTCATTTTTGATGATATATGAATATCCTAGATTCCATGGTACTTCTATTACTATCATAATGCAAACTCTATAGGTTATATAAACCTTTAGCACTGATACCACCTTTGTCACGACCCAACTCAGGAGTCGCAATGGTCCTAGGGTATGGGTGTTCCATATTTATCACTAATGTAATACATTAACAACTCTTATACACTTAATTCCTCATTTCACATTAAAAATATACCATAACCAAATTTATTTCCAAAGCACTCAAATCTTTCATTCTTTATACATTTAAACCTACACATTTATATCATTTCCAACACTTATTCATATTCAAACTTAACTTTGTAAATCTCATTAATCTAACACCTTAAACTAACAACTTCAAACTTATTCAACTTAAACAAAAGTCATTCTTTTGATCAATTTTTCAATGCCATTTCTTCTAGCAACATATATAAGCATTAAAGGTATCACATTTAGGCATTTAAGCATAACATTCATCAAAACATATTTCACTAATCTAGTTCATCACATTCGGCCAAAGCAACTTTATTTCCGAATGGATTCTTTTCCAACATTCAACCATTAATTCATCATTTTCATACCAAATATCACTCATTCCATCAATTAAACACCTAAAACAACCAAATGCATACCAAACCCTAACTACCTAAAGTTTCGGCCAAACCAACTTTTGCTCCAAATCAATTTGTTTCAATTATTAAATCATTATTTCATGTTATACACATCAAATTAACAACATTTGCAGCATTAAATCCATAAAAACCATACTTTGATTCAATGTTCTTCCTATTAGGGTTTCAATCCATTATTTTATATTCCAACCATACAAAATGAATTCTAATCCATAAATATTAACAAGGAACATCATATGAACATTAATAAATCAAAAGAACTTCAAAACTAACAACTTACCAAAAATTCTTCCGAATATTCCTTGAATTAATTTGTTGTTCTAATGAGTTTTTCCTTTGTTTTAATGGTCAGAAAGGTGTTTAGAATGATGGATACTATCTAATTCCATCAAAGCTTGGAGGAAAACTATAAGAAATGGGTATACAGTGTGATGGCCGAAACTTACAAAGCTTTAACAATGGAGTTTCTGCATCCTTTGGCTGATTATAAAGATGAAGATGTGGAGTGGTGGTAAAAATCTATTCAAATATCTAAGGTTTGATACAATGGTTTAGGTTTCGTGGTAATTTTGGTGAAACCTAGCCATCCAACCATCCATTTTGCTTACTTTAATGGAATTTGTCCATCCAAAGTCAACATTGGTGGCTAACATATATATTTGCCACACCAAATCAAAAACCAATGGCAAAAATCCAATGCTTTAAGCTTATGATAGCAAATTTGAAACCTATTGATCCAACCGTCCATTTTTCCATCACTTGATCCAATGGTTTGATTTAATCAAGCCTAAACTAATACCATAAGGTTGCACACATTCTATAATCTCATATCATAAAGGAAAAGACCAAAATGCCCTTAGTGCAACCGAAGCACCTCAAGCACCTCAATTGAGTAGCTTGCCGGAAACTGTTTTCAACCGGGTTTACTTTTCCATATATTATTCAAATAAACTTAATAATACCATTTACATTCACTTAATTTCTTTTATTTCTTCAAATATAGTGTTAAATCCATAAAAACTCGAATGGACTGTAAAATGACCATTTTGCCCCCAGTTCACCAAAAACTCAAAATTTCCCGATTTTGTCCTAACAGCCTTTAAATCACTTCTATGCCTAAAATCAAGTCATATAACATGCATAACTATCAATTTCATGCATAAATAAACAATAACAACATGTTATAAAGAAAGCAAAAATTCCCCCCTAAGTCCCTCTTTAAGGGTTCTAATAAGGTTTAGGTTGAGGTATTACAATGGGTCAGCCCCAAGGCACCCCTATTGACGGAGTTATCTACCCAACATCTTTGATTACCGATCCAGTTTCCCATGCCATAATGAATGGCTGAAGGTGGTCGATGCGCTTTGTATGCCCGTTGGCTTATCAAATAAACTGGAGGATTATGATTCTTGGTTCATCAAGGAGGTTTGGCCTATTGAGAGATCAGGCGAGTAGCCTAAATTACAGAGTTGGGAGAATAAGGTCCTCATAGTTCCATTCATATAATACAACATGAAATGGAAATTACAGAAAGTATCTTTTTAATTGATCAAGATTACAAGGATTTGAAAATTCATTCCCATCCAAATCCATGAGTATGACACTTCCGCCAGATAAGATCTTTTTGAGCATATATGGGCTGAACCAGTTTGGTTTGAACTTCCCTCTTGGATCATGCACAAGTGCTCTAATTTCCTTCAGCACTAGGTTGCCCTCTTATAATCCCCTGTCAGTTATCCTTTTATTGAAATGACGCAAGTCTTTGCTGATATCCTTGGATTCGATAGAGTGCATCCATCCTTTTTTCATCAATGGAATTCAACTGATCATGATATCCTTTGATCCATTTTGCTTCACTCAGCTAGTTTTCCTGCATAACCCTCGCAGAGCGGATTTGCACTTCAACTGGAAGCACCGCTTTTATCCCGTATACCAGGGAATACAGAGTTGCCCCTATTGGCGTGTGTATGGAGGTTCTATATCCCCATAATGCAAATGGGAGGTGTTTATGCCAACCTCTATGATTGGTAATCATCTTCTGCAGAATTGTCTTAATGGTTTTATTCACTGCTTCGACTGCTCCATTAGTTTGAGGGCTATAGGGTGAAGATCGATGGTGCTGAATCTTTTCCCTTTTGAGAAGACTTACTACTTCCTTTTGGAAATGGGAGCCATTATTTATGACTATCTCAAAAGGCAGTCCAAACCGACAAATGATGTTAGTTTGGATAAAGTGTGCTACCTTCTTAGAATTCAACACATGGTAAGAAGCGGCTTCCACCCACTTCGTGAAGTAATCTATTGCCACTAGAATATACTCATGCCCATTCAAAGATTTAGGACTGATGCATCCTATGACATCTATGCCCCATGTAGCAAAAGGCCAGGGAGTTGCAGTTGGATGCAACGGGACAGAAGGTCACTTCTGAAGCTTGGAAAATATCTGTGTAATGCCCTAGAAATTACTAACTCACATGCATGATTTAATTCTCAATATGTGGTTCATAAGTCTTGAAATGATGGAAAAACTTTTAGAGACATAGTGAGAAAGCGAATTAGTTACTTTTTCGGAAATCGGCGGTGTCGGGAATACTGCCGAGAAATTAGCAGTCTGGTCAACAAAAGAATTTCTGAAGTTGACTAAGTGGTAAAAGATCACCATAATATATGTGTAATTTTGGTAAAAATAAAGAAGTAAAAAATATTTAGGAACACTGAAAAAGTAACGAATGGCAAAATCATAAATAAAAGGAACTTTAAGGTGAATAGTGGAAATTGGTTCGTCGGAGATACAGAATGACTCTGAAACCATTTTTATAAATAAGTATAAATTAAAATAAGCTTATTGACTTCCCACTTTGAATTTTAAATCCTGACAGAATTGACATAATAAATTACAGAAGAATTTGGGATCAAAGTGTAACTTATGAAAGTTCGGGGATTAAGTTGTAATTTGCCAAATTGATTTTTCTATATATTACAACACTTAGACAAAATTTGCATCTTTTTCTTTTTGTTCATCATAGGTTGAACCCTCCCTTCTCTCATTTCCATCAAATTCTTCAATTCTTCCATCAAATTTCTTAAGTAAATTAATAGAAAACTTGAGTATTAACTTAGTTCCTTCCATTTCTACCATTAATTTGCAAGAAAAGCAAAAGAAATCAAGAACAAACTAAAGGGGAATTTCAGGTTCATCACCATCTAAAGGTAAGAAGTTAGTTAGTTTGTTCTAATGGTTTAATTAGATGATATTTAGTTTGAATTGAATGGGTTTTATCATTAATTGCATCAATTCATGTAAATTGATAGAAATCCCTAATTTCCCTAACCTAATGGAAGTTGTTTAACTTAGCTATTTGAATTGGTGTTAGTTAGTGTTCATTTATGTTAGGATATGTCAATTGGAGGTTAAAAGGTAACTAATTAATGATTGGTTTGGTGTAGAATTTAAGTTTTGGCAAGGTTGCCTTATTTGGCTCCATTGGTGGTTTGTGGTGGAATTCAACTTTCCAAAGCTATTTGGAAGCTTAGGTGAGTCTTATACGCATCCTTTAACATGCCTATATCATTGAAATTCATATATGAAAATGGAATGTTGGCCGGACCTAATTCACTATTCACATGCCTTATATTTTGCTTGATTTTGCCTTGTTTTCCATAGCCAATTTAATCCCATTTGAGGTTGTTTAATATTGTTTCTTTGATGCTTATTGTATAATTACAAATGTGGCTTGTTATTGGTTGAGTTGGGTAAGTCAAATTTGCACCCTAACCTAACCTATTGGCTTGCCATTGTATGCCCACCAAGTGTTTGATAAAATGCCTAGTTCATTTTGTTTTTGGCCTATTGTTTGCATTTCATAAGCCTACCATTTGAATGCCATTGTCACCAGTGACGTTGGCATGCCAATTGGCCTACCATTTTCCTTTGTTGAGCCAACTTTTGTTCCATGTCTTTATTGATTACCAAACTACTTACTATTATTTGTATGTCACCTATTACAATGCCATGAATCCTAATTATAATTGATTGATTGATATTGAGCTTATTGATATGGAGGATGCCATTGTTGTATAATGGTATCCATTGATATATTGTTTCCTTATATTAATCCTATTATGGTTTAACAGAGCTACCAATCCGATAGGGTAGTGGGAAAATACTATCGACAATGTGCACATTGTATTATTGGTGCCCTAGGGTTTATGGTCCTGGCCATAAGACCTTATCAGTCTTATGCTCATTGATACTGATATGCTATTAGAGACTATATGTTCGCATATAGTCCATACTGATTCTACTGGAGATTGTATGATTTCATACAGTCCATCCCTTTATCTATCTTTCTATATGACACCAAGCCTATATTATGTTCTTTGACTATTTAGTAACCTGATATGGATTCTATATACTGTTACCTGACCTATTGGCATCATTGCTCCATTATTACCTACTGTTTATTTGTTGATGCATATAGATTCACTGAGTATCTTATATACTCACCATTTTTTTATTTACCCATTTCAGGAGAGGAGTAGATTTCAGAATCTTATCATCTATCATATGAGGATTTCTGCTAGCAGTTCTAATGTATATATTTTGATTTTGTATTATTATTTTGATGTTCATAATCTAGCTGCTCCATGGGATATGTATGGGTTAGCTAGGAAATGAACATGTATATATATTTATGATGATATTATGAGTTATATGATGATATATGGATTCCTACAGCCAATTGCAGTAAATTACAAAATGAATTACAGAATAACAGAATAGATGATAACTAACTAAAATGATTAATATATTGTGATTTATAGATTGTGCATGTGATACTGAGTTCTACAGATGCCAGTCGCCATGGGTATCTCCCGTGCCCTAGGACCGTTGCAATCTAGAAATGGGTGGTGACAGAGGTGGTATCAGAGCTCTAGGTTATAGACAATGGAATTTAGGTTACAGATGAATAGTGACTGAATTATAGAGAAATAGTGACTAAGTACAGAATGGGGTAGAATTAAGTATACCATAGAGCATAGGATTTCCTTTGATATCTTTTACTGTTATCGTCTGTTATATGTTATTATTCTACGTTTCTGTCATATTTTGAGTATGTTTTTATTTTTCCTGACAGATTACAGAGATGTCCGACGATAGAGAAAGAGATACTCGTGTCACAACCCAATTTTGAGCCGCGACGGTCCTAGGGCACGGGTAGACTTAAGGTCATCGAAAACCCGTAGAACCCATTAAACAGTCCATTCATCAATCATTCAATCAATATTAATTCATTAATTAATACTTAAATTCCATTTATTACTTATAAATTTTATAGAAAATTTGCCAGAGTTTTCTTTGTAATTTTAATACTATTCCAAACCCAAACTCGGGTCTTTCATAAATTACACAACCTGCACTAAAAATTATTTTTTTCACTCCCAATAATTTTCCATCCTTATACCCTCAACTTCACAGATCAATAATCACACATGGCACTTCTAAATTTCTTTTAAAACATATGAATTTCATTTTATTATATTTCAGTATCACTGTCTCTATCACTTCACTGTCATTGACATTTTCAATCATT